>JBBPPD010000117.1:0-19550 GCA_038091795.1 Leccinum olivaceoglutinosum | reverse complement strand
CAATAGTTACCCTTCTGGTGGCTGGAGACTCGGGTGCCATCGGATTGCGAGCTTCTCCTCGAGTGGCAAATGTATCCGGGTTCTTCCTCGGGCCGGCCGCGACAGCATTGCCAACTCTCCTCAGTTGGTCGACGGCGCCACCAATGCCTTTACCAGTTCGCCGGCTTCGACGAGAGGGACTCTCTAGTACCCTCATCTTCTTGGCGGACGTAGTAGCCACAATACCGTCAGCCGGCCGCTTACCTTTCATCATAGTAAGTAACGAGGAGAGGTTGACGGCGGTGAAAACTTGAACACGGACTCAGGCGGGCTTTTATATTCGAGCATGTAGACTAGGTGTGTTGTACGTATGTTTAGGTAATAAATGGCGTAACCGAGATGCCAAGTAGAGTCCGAGTTCGCCGTACCAGTACATTGGAACGGATACAACAACAGCAACGATTATCGAGCGAGATGCATGTGTTTACGAATGACATCTATAATTTTTTGGTGAGAGAAGTAAACGAGATCAGATTCCAATGGGGGTTGCCCACTCCTCGCCCTCTCCGCGATCCTAACCCTCCGAGCATCATCCTTTCTGACTTCATCTCTCCATTCGATGGCTAGTGGTGCTAGATTCTTGAAGTAGTCGGAGAACTGTTTCTCGATTGTCCTGTTTGGACTCGGAGCATGAATGAATTCATTTTTTGCACGTCTAGCACTCTCCAGTCCGGATTGAAGGGCTGCTTCACCCCAGGTGTAAATGATGGATTTTTTTTTGTTTCGGGGTGCGACGCTGACGACGCCGTTGGGGCCGGCATAGAGGACGCAGATCCATATGAAAACGTAAAAAAACGCTTCCAAATCATCCTCGATTTCGTGGAGTATGGTCGGGGTTTCATCCTCGGTTTCGTGGCGTTTGATCGAGGTTTCTTTCTCGTTTTCCTCGTCCTCGTCCTCGGTAACTTGACGCAGGACGGACAATGATATGAACGGTAACGTTCCCTGTCACGACACGTCAGTGCACGGAAAAACTGCGGCAACGAGCAATTTACCGTTCCCTTAGGATACTGAGCAGACTTCGGCTCATCTAGCAGAATGGCGTAGTCAAAATCAATGATCAATACCGGGCGATCGCCAGGTAGGTTCGACCGCTTGAAGACTATATTGTTCGGGCTAACGTCTCTGTGGAGGACTTTTCCCTGATCAATAAGTCTTTCATGAACTAATCAATCATTTAGCATTGAGTCCAAGACGACATCAAACAATACATACTTTCGAGTGCCATGATCAAACCGCCAAGAAGCTCTCTTTGCGATCTGAACGATGACAACGGGCTACCGACCGAGGTCGTTAATAGACGTCGATGAACCCTCGTTGTGTAGCGCGGTGATAGGCTCTTCATGTCCCACTTGCTGGGTCGGTGACGCAGAGTAGTGTCGTCCGCCCCTTCGTACTGAACTGTCCAGGCTTTGATGAGCGACGGGACACCTTCTACGCCAGCGATATGCTCGAGGATCATCTGCTCATGGCCCATCATATGTTCCTCCGGCCAGACATCCTTCACGACGTAGTCGAATTGATCGACTTCCGCGCCATTATTCCGAGGCGGAGCATCTTGTGGTCGAACGTGGTAAATGGTAGTGCACCGCCCCACAAACCCGTTACTTGTCCACAAGATTTCGACGATGTCGTAAGTAGTACTGTCCATTTGGACGGTCCCTACAAACGGAGCGGTTGGTTGTCCGGCGGGTTGTCTGCCAGTGGGTAGGATTTTCAAGGTGGGATCGTAGCCGAGAATGGCATCGTCAATGCTAGCGAAGGCGTGGACGATACGACATGTCTCCGGAATTTTGGTGTGAAACTTGATGGGAGGGGAGACGACGATGCCAGAGCGATCAAACAGGTGGACCCGCAGTTCGTCGGAGGCAAGGGAGATGGCGAGAGCGTAACGTCGCCACGGTTGTGCACAGAGCAGGATGTACGCCTTGGTACTGAGGGATTTGTTGAGAGTCGAGTTCTTTGAGAATTGAGAGGAAGTTAATTCGCCAAGCGCCTTGATGTTCCTCCAAGTCATCTTCTCCAAATTGTGAAGGCCATCCTCGCGTTCAAGAAGAATGAGGTCTGGTTTGCGACCCCATTTGATGTGTCCTTCCTCTGATGGTAACGGCTTGGTGGAGAAACACCCGTACCACAATTGTCTGTGACTCGATGGCGTCGGAGACGATACGGCGGCGAGAGTGTTCAGGAATGTGGCCCACTGAGCCTCTGGAGGAAGGTTCGGTGTTCGTTCTTCTTTTGTTTTCTTCCTCCGACCCCTTTTACCGTAGTCCTTGTCCCGCGTCGAATCCCCGTCATAGGCCGCTCCCTTTCGAACTGCTCCCGCCCCCTCCGTGGAACACGTGACATCTTCACCCAAGGTCTGCGACGCAGAGAATAGTCCCTGATTTGTAGCAGAAGAGAGGACGGAATCCGAAATCCCCGGTATTGCATGAGGCTAGACGAGTTTCAACGAGGTGCAGGTCCATCCACAATGGGACGTACCTGCAGAATGGCCACCGGCACGTTAGCCACACTTGGTTGGAAAGTGGTAATATTCCATTCTTTCGTCTCGTTGTCGTATATATCACGTACGTGCGCTACCTGGGTGTCGCGGTTCGCCGGTTTAGGGGGGGGTTGAAGGGGGCGAGGCCGAAGAACGCGCTGACATGATCCTACGCCATCAGATTTACCAGTAGGCGCCATTCCTTTATTTCCTTCATCTTGCGCTTCGATGAACTCCTGGTGTTTTTTGTTTAGTTGGTTTGCAGTGATTCTCGTTACCTTGCGCCCGAATAGTCGTTCGATTAGATTGTCGAATGCAGCCTGAGGAGCCTGCTTGATACCCTCTTCGTCAAGACACCGTCCCGATAGTTCGCGTTTGAGAATCTTGTCCATGGCCAGAACTTCACGGCCATCGGAAGGCGTGACGGTCGAACTGAGCTTTTGAAAGCAGTCGGAATACTTCGACATGAAGAAAGGGAGATACGGTGACGCAAGCGCAAACGAGTAGTTGGATAAGGATCGTGTCAGGGCCTAGTACATACGTCACAGACTCGGATACACACAATACAATGCAGTGAAAAGAGCGACTACTACTGTAAATCCACATAGAATTCTTCCGAGTCATCGCTAACATCACTTCGACGCAAACCTTGTTATTAGTTAGAAGATATAATTGTATAGAACCCTTCGACTGCCTTACCGGTACGATTACGCCGACGACGCCGTCGTAAATAGGAATTCGATGAATGAAGGGGTTGACCGGAGTGGCGAATTGTGTCAAACCATCGGCCAACATCGGTATTTGCCACTTCGAGAGCCTTCTTAAAATGTTGAAACTTGAGACGACTGAGCCGCGTATGAGATACATGCTCCGAGACTTCGCAAGCAGCAAGACGCATATGTGCCCTTAAAACCGCTCGTCTCGCACGGGAGGCCTCCAAGTGGAGGTACTGGGCGGAAGGGTCACTCATATAGCTGTGCGACTGAAGCGTAATCAGAAAACTATGATTGAAAGTAACTACTGCAATCACCAAGAATTCAGATAGATTTTCATGTATTTCTTGGCCTGCCGGAAAGACTGAATTTGCATTGGCAAGAACAATGCCATCTTGGAACCCACGCGGTGTACTCCCATGTTGCAATGTAGGTAGAGGCATGGTGGGAACTGGGGGGGTGTCCACAATCTCGACCGCTGATAAAACTTGGAAAACCGACAGGTTATTCCCGGGAGCCGGAGTCGTTGCAAGGGTATAGGAACAAGGTGACGAAGACATGATACTGGGATTTTGAGGTGTATGTACATATTAGTCTATGCTTAGTCTTACGCGCTCTTAACATTTTCGACGTCTCCGACAACTCACACGCTTATTGGTAAACGAGTCGTGATACCACCTGGTATCAAAGTCAAATGCGCAATTGAACATGGACTCGATACAGAACCTTGAGCAGTTCGGGCTCACCAATCAACTCTTCCGGTCCCTCCTCAGCTGGGTCGGTGACGGCTTCCGATCCTGTTTGAGGGAGCATGACAATCGCGTCGTAGATGATGCAACAATCAGAATAGTCTTCCTGCACCTCGTCACCGCGTCCATTATCCGAGTCCCCGGGTATTGTATACCTCCATGCATGCAGGCTCAGAGCCTCGCATGTGAGGAACCTTTCGAGGTCAATAGCTTTGGCACGCACCAACACAGTGCGATTCGATATGCTGCGATGACGGAGTTGAGAAAGTTATCCTTCATCCCGATGGGGGAACTTGTTCATGATGTGCACTGTACGTGAGCTTGAGCGAGCCTCAAAAACGGGGCAGGATGACGACTTGGCGTTGCAGGGCCTCCTCGTGTCGTCGCAGGGACAGACGTCCACCGTTTCCTCCGCAGTCGAACGCGATGGCGATGGCACGCTTATGGAGGCGAGCCATGTCGGTCCACATCCAAAATGGACCTGACGTTGTACAAAGTTCATCCTCGAGCAGATCAACCGACGCCTCGGCGTCTTCATTGCGAGCCAAGTGTTCGTTCGACGGTATCTTCCGCCATATCTGGGATGGCCGCCAAACACTAGTTGTTTGAAGAACCCGACAACGACATACACGGCTTCGAGAGCCGGTGCGACGCTGACGAACGCGGGCGTCACTTCCTGAGACTTGAACATCCTGCCGATGCTTGGCCGAGGTTAACCTGGTGCGAGTGTTGTTTAGCGAGTCAAAGGCGATCACTTTTGCACCAACCTTTTCGCAAGACTTAAAGGGCCGTCTGATGTTGTCTTCGTAAATCTCGAAGATGGGCGTCAAGTCTCCCATTCCTATCTGATTCGACAGCGCAGAAAATTGGGCTAACGAACAATGACACCTTCTGTTCCGCTTGTTCGGATAGCCTCAAAGACTCCATTGATAGGTTTAGGAGCCAATCCGTGACAAACTTGTGCGCGGTCTCCAGCGCATCCATTGCCAGATCGGTCAATGTCGCTCGGGAAGCATGAGCCATTCTGACACAATAAAGAGTCAGAGCAGAAGGAGTAGTACACGCGGGCACAACAACGTCTACCGTGATGGTCGACGGAGATCACGGACGTCGAGGTAAGACGCATACTGTGTCTTGTGCGTGTCGAGGATGACCTTGGACGGATTGGACAGCGCGTTTTTCTCCGAGAGCCGGACCGATGTGCAAAACACAACGCTCGCACGAGCGCATGTCCCATTCCAACCAGTTTTCCGAGCACTCTGCTGTCGTTTCGGAGCGTCTCGTTCTTCTGCAACTTCAGACGAGACTCATCATCGCGCGCGAGGGAAAGCGGGAAATAGAGCGCGAATGTCATATCCCTCTACAAGTCGCCGGGCGGTGTTACGCAGAACGGGGCGAATCCTAGAGGCAGGACGATGTGGGTCGATATAGAGAATGGGAACAAACCGGTCAGGTGGGCAAAGGTCGAGGGCTTGTCTCGCGAGGATGATGGCCTCATTGAGGTCCATCATGTCTCCAAGCTGGTTGTAACGAATGCAGAGATAGGATGCGACGTTGTTCAACGACGTTGATTTATGCGGGTGGCCTGACGGACGAAGCTCGAGGGCTTGTCTCGCGAGGATGATGGCCTCATTGAGGTCCATCATGGCTGCAAGTTGGTTGTAACGAATGCAGAGATAGGATGCGACGCTGTTCAACGACGTTGATTTATGCGGGTGGCCTGACCGGACGAAGCTCGAGGGCTTGTCTCGCGAGGATGATGGCCTCATCAAGGTCCGTCATATCTCCAAGCTGGTGGTAACGACTGCAGAGATACTTTGCAACATTGTCCAATGACGTTGATCGTTCCAGGTGCCCTGGCGGGCAAAGTTCGAGGGCTTGTCTCCCGAGAATGATGGCCTCATTGAGGTCCGTCATGGCTGCAAGCTGGTTGTAACGAGTGGAGAGGCAGGATGCAAGATTGCCCAACGACATTGATCGTTCCGGGTGGCCTGACGGGCGAAGCTCGAGGGCTTGTCTCCCGAGAATGATGGCCTCATTGAGGTCCGTCATGGCTGCAAGCTGGTTGTAACGAATGCAGAGATAGGATGCGACGCTGTTCAACGACGTTGATTTATGCGGGTGGCCTGACCGGACGAAGCTCGAGGGCTTGTCTCGCGAGGACGATGGCCTCATCAAGGTCCGTCATATCTCCAAGCTGGTGGTAACGACTGCAGAGATACTTTGCAACATTGTACAATGACGTTGATCGTTCCAGGTGCCCTAGCGGGCAAAGTTCGAGGGCTTGTCTCCCGAGAATGATGGCCTCATTGAGGTCCGTCATGGCTGCAAGCTGGTTGTAACGAGTGAGGCAGGATGCAAGATTGCCCAACGACATTGATCGTTCCGGGTGGCCTGACGGGCGGAGCTCGATGGCCTGTCTCCCGAGGATGATGGCCTCATTGAGGTCCGTCATGTCTCCAAGTCGGTCGTAACGAGTGCAGAGATAGGATGCGACGTTGTTCAACGACGTTGATTTATGCGGGTGGCCTGACGGACGAAGCTCGAGGGCTTGTCTCGCGAGGATGATGGCCTCATCGAGGTCCGTCATATCTCCAAGCTGGTGGTAACGAGTGGAGAGATAGGATGCAACATCGCCCAACGACGTTGATCGTTCCGGGTGCCCTGTTGAGCAAAGTTCGAGGGCCTGTCTCCCGAGGATGACGGCCTCATTGAGGTCCGTCATGTCTCCAAGCTGGTGGCAACGAGTGGAGAGACAGGATGCAACATTGCCCAACGACGTTGATCGTTCCGGGTGCCCTGACGGGCAAAGGTCGAGGGCTTGTCTCGCGAGGATTATGGCCTCATCGTCAGCGTGGCCGACGGGCTGTTCTTCAAGTGCGGAAATAATATAGGAATGGGTTGAGCTTGGGGCGAGAACAGCCGGACGCGGAGGGAAGAGAGACGAAAGGTTGACAAGCGAAGTGAGCCGTCGCTGGATCGCAAGGCGCGTAGGAGATTCAAAATACGTTTCGGGAGGGCTGGCGAGGGTGGTCAACGTTGGGTAGTCGCAAATACAGGAAAGCTATAGTTACTCTGCAGGAGGTACAAGGTGGCGAGCTGGTTGGACTGTTCGACCTCAGCCCATCACTCTGCGTTGTCTAGAGTGGCACTGGCCTCGTCCAAGTAGAGGTCAAGAGCATGCGAGTAGTAAGTACGCAGTCTTCGAAAAGATGACATGCTGCTCACTACTACGTAGGATTCCATCGTCCTCTTGAAGGAGGTTGAACGCGTTGTGCATGTTCACGGGCTTGTGCAACTGCTGCGTGCGCGGGGTTGAGTGTGGTCAAGCAGGTCGTGGGAAATTTGTAATTGGATTCGCCCGAATTTGGCAAACGGACAACTGGCCGGGCCACCGCGTGCGGTATCAAATGTGCAATTTAAAACATATTCGATACAGAACAGAACATGCGAGAGTAGAAAGACAAAGAAGTTATAAGCCGCTGTCTACTTTATCCATATCACCTTCCTATACAAGGTTGTCGTTGATATACCGATGGGTGGACCGTTACCTAAGGATGTGTCAAGCAGAAGTACTGTGATGTGACGCCGACCATACCTTAAAGAAAGAAAGGGAAGGTGATGACCAAACGACCCGAGGTTAACTTCCCGATGAGTCGCAGTTCCATAGATAGTCTCATAGATCACCTTCTCTTTGCGGACAACTTGAACATCCTGCCATCATAGTGACGGGATTCTCCCTGGCTGTCATAAACTCGGTGCGCCTCGTAACTTCGGTGGTATAGACGACGGATGGTGTGAAAGTCTTCTAGACGAGCGGTAACCTCGCGAAGAAAATCAGCGTTGGCATCGATCAATAGGATACAAAGCAGTTCCCATTGACTCGAAAACCTTGGGAATCGTTGCGAGCAACGCTGATGATCAGCATGCGCAAAAAGAATGAACGCGTTCTTGCGTGTCTCAGACCTTTGAAGTGTCATATTTCCATCGCTAAAGAATTGTATCTTCAGAGGAAAGGAGGAGCACACGTACCGCGTCGTTGTAGTGTTGAGCTGCACGCTGTTGTTAAGTAGACGTTCGTGTAAGACAAGTTGACAACGATGGACGCGAGAGTAGGTTTCGCAGGCAGGAACGAGCGGTGGAGAGTTGACCAGATGTAGCATCTGGATATCTTCAGAAAGGACGGCACACATTACGACCAAGCCGATCGCGGCTAAATTTAAAGTGAACATTGAGAAGGGTTACCGCGGGGGCTGACCTCACCATCGCCGAGGAATTCCAAACGCCGATAAGACGATCCCGCCGACGTTGTAAACAATGGATGTGTGATCGCCTCGACCGACGAGTAATTTGCCAAGATGAAATTCGTATCCCGATGAAGCTTGCGGATCTGCAAAAATAGGCGGTATGAGAAAGGTTCTGGGGGTTGAGAGTATCGGAGTGACCACAGAAGAGGCCCGCCCATCGACAATTCCAATGCGCCACCAGCCCGCATTGCCATTTCGATAGCTTCGATGGGGAAATTCTCTGTGCACGCACCTACCCGAGATCGATGCAGTTGTGTTCTGTGAGAGAGACGAGGAAGCATGTAATCGGGAGCGTAATTGGACGTCCGGAGACGCAGAACCAGATGCCCACCTTGGTGACCATGCGAAAGGTTTCACACTCCTCGGCAGGAAATACAAGCTCATCCGTGCAGTGTATCATAACGGCGTAGCCTTCGATATGCTGCTCTGACGGAGTTGAGAAGTTGTCCTTCATGCCGATGGGGGAACTTGTTCTTGGATGTGCACTGTGCACGCGAGCTTGAGCACGGACTTCACTCCGAAGTTTGAGTGGTGGTAGTTCAGTGTCGGTGATAAGTCCGGCGGAGTCTTCTCTATTGATTGAAACGACATGCATTCGCAATCTTGGACCTAGTTCATGGGCATTGTATGAGGACCTTCGGGATATTTGAGGTACCAGAGACATCGAGAAGCTTGCGACAATCTGCGACTCTTTTCCTTGGAGCCCGTCGAGAGAAAGAGACAATCGTCAAAGCGTCGAGTTTGTGGAGGACTTTAACGGCTATGAAAAAAACTGTCCGTTTTGCTTCGCGCTTCGAGTTCCTTGGAGCCCTCGATATATGAGATGGTCAACTGGGAGAAGGAGGGTTGACGGAAGTTCCAGGATGGCATCATGATGTATCCCGGCATGGGGGGAGAAGGGTGGACGTTATGTGGAATAGTAGTAGATGCCACGATGTATTGTTCCCGCGCCGCAAATCTTCAGGATCTTCTTTCAACTCGCCCCTTTTGGAGTCTGACAACGATTCTGGTGGAGCAGGACGAGTGGGGTTTAATAGACTCTTGAGTTCAGGTTCGATCTCTTGAAAAGTCCTGTGGCGATGGAGACGCAACGCTTGAGCCATAATGACGAAGGTGGATGTCTTAGTCCGTGTCCGTCCCCTAGATTGGACATATCTAACGGTGTGATGGAGCAGATCAAAGTGTATGACAAGATCACAGGCCTACCGGTCCAGTATTAGAGATTCATCACAGGGAATAGATGAAGGCAGACACACCGGAAAATACAAGCCCTCTTCAGCAACAGAAATAGCGACTGGACAACGAGAATCAAACGAAGGATGTGATACAGAAGAAAAAAACATACGCAGATTCAGACCGCCTTCCTCAAACGACTTCCGAAACAACGTAATCCCATACCCTTCACCGGTTCCATTGGAGCTTCCCTGGCCTCATGTGCACAACAAGTTCGGCTCTTAGTTCGGGGATCTTGGAGAGTACTAGGCAATCAACAACCTGATAAGTTGCTCCACGAAGACGATGCCGTGGAATGTTGGGGGGTGGTATGCGAGGAGGGCCTCGGTGAGAGGTCCTACTTTAGGAGTACTAGTACACCAAGCGAGCGGGATGGGGATAGTCACCCAAAGTCTCCAAACATTGGTTGTTCCATGTCGCGTTGGTGGTGGGGAGAGTAGATCCTTCGATAAGGAGGTCATCGCTGATCGGGGGTAATCCGAGTTGTACACGCTCCTCCCTCGCCCGATAGAGATCCGTTGTGCGCCTACATAACCGAGGTAGGAATAAAAAGAGACCGGTAGACCGGCCTGGAAAAGTGAACGAGCCTGCAGGCCCCCTGCGGAACGATTGACCCCGCTCGGTGCTGTGTGACGTTTATATTTGTCGACAGCTTGGTGTCTGGATGCAGGACGATACGGACCAGAGGCACGAGGAAGACTGTGGATCTCAATAATGGGTCATGTATGATACCAAGTATCTTGAAGTTGAATGAGAGTGTAGTATGTGTACGAACTTGGGACGGAGTTCAAGTTGGTGATCATATTGTCTCAGAGGTCCTGTTTGGCGGTCCGACAAGCGTACTCCATAATAAAGAGGGTAGTAGTGTACACAGAGTAATGTTGTAAAACTATCCTGGTCAGTACTGTTCAGCTTACATAGCATGAGTCGCTATGAATACACAGTAAGAATGAGGAGTTGAAAGAGGTCCATGAAACATGAAACAACCGCTAACAATCATTCGCGATAGAGCAAAAGGATCGCCAGCAGTTCATCCCCTACTTCCGCAATAGCGGCGTCGGTGGGAGGGACATAGTCCTCATCTAGCTTCTGTTTTGCGATGGATGTAAAACCTTCCTCTGTCTCGTTAGTGACTTTTTGGCTTGCCTGGTCAGTAGGAGGTTCGGTACAGATGACCATCTGTTCCTCCGCTGCTTTCCGACAGTCACATAAACGAGCTAGGTTCATCTCGTGATTGGGATCACTCAAGATAGCGCGTGCAAGACCTTTTGATGATGAAAGATTGCTTGCTGTAATCGATGAATCTTCAGGCGAGCCTCCAGGAGAGGCACGTACCGCGTAATCGCAGTGTTAAGCTCCACCTTGTTGATAAGCAGATATCTATGTAATCCAAGGCGGTGGACGCGAGAGTAGGTCCACAGACGGCACGGGAACGAGCGGCAGAGAGTTGACCATTAGACGTAGCCATCTGGATTTTTTCGGAAAAGATGGTACATGACGACCAAGTCGGTCACAGCTAAATTTAAAGTGAGCATTCAGAAGGGCTGTCGCGTGGGTTGACCTCACCATCACCGAGAAATTCCAAACGCTGATAAGGCGATCCCGCCGATGTTGTAAACGACGGATGTGTGATCGCCACGATGGAATTCGTACCCCATTGAAGCTTGCAGATCGGTATGAGGGCCAGCGGTAGCATCGACTCCCGAAGTGCCCCAGGACTTGACGGGCAAATAGTTGATAGTCGGTCTTCTTCCCCTCATTTAGGTCCAAACACCCGTCGTCCACACGCCTGAAGAGTTTCTTCGCCCGTGGCCAGGTGTCGCGCCGACGGAATAGACTAACCATCCGGAGCATCGTTGCTGTGTTCCCGACCTCTCCCAAAGTGCGCGCGTTTACGTCACGAATCCCTGACTGGCAACCACTGCGATGACACAACCCCGATCACAGCGAGGTAGAGGCTCGGACGTGTCGACAACCTGCTTCGCCAGAGAACGTGCGAGATGTACGTCATGCTGTTGCCTGGCAAGGTATGTCATTAGCCATAACGCTGCGCCTTGTGGTGGTGGTAATGCCTTGTTGTTTTGACACGACGAGAATGAGTACGACTATAGAACGAGTGGGTGGATTCGCAGTCGTCCACACGCAATGCCTGAATATAGAAGAGATGTATAGTCTTGATGAGAATGATTATACCACAATAGGGATCCGCGACGTGGCACATGTTTGGGGCTGCGTGAGAGCACACCTTTCCAGAGAGGCATGGAGCAATTCGAGAGTCAAGGGTTCCAAATACTGTTTGACAAGATTCTTGCGACTTTGGATTGGACGCAATGAATCCCAGACTGCGATGATACCAGTCCCTACGCAGACAAGCACACGTCAATGTAGATCTCACTATGACCCCAAAATCATGTGCGAGCCTCGGAAAGGAAACCTTCGACAGGTATATATGATCACGATCGGAAAGGGTTTGGAGAAGCTCGAAAGCTTCGAGAAATCGATTCAGTGATACGAATATGTCGATTGATGCGTACGCAAGGAAGATCACAGCCTTTGTACCCATGGGCGGCTGAAGTGTTATGAGGTGTTTCGGGAAAGAGCGAAGAACGAAAACACCAGGAGTTGGTCGAGAGTGCTCAAAGTCACACCATCGGAGGTAGGGCTACGAGGTGATCTTGGTGATGAATGGTTGTGAGTAGTGCAAGTGTCGTCTGTTTGTCTAGTAGATACCGTCGGGGGACGCAGAGAAGGGTGGCAGCGACCTCGGCGCGCTGCTGTTAGGAAGGAGATAATCATCCAGTACGTCTGCTCTGATACAACATAGGGAGCGCAATTGGACGTCCGGAGACACAGAACCAGATGCCCATCTTGGTGAATTCTTCAAGCATGCGGAGGGTTTCAAACTCCTCGAGAGGAAATGTGACAAGCTCATCCGTGCAGCGCATCGTGACAGCGTAGCCTTCACTCCAAAGTTCAAGTGGCGGTAGTTCAGTACCCGTGATGAGTCCGGCGGAGTCTTCTCCATCGATTGAAATGACATGCATGCGTAATCTTGAACCTAGTGTCCATGGGTCTTGTATAAGGACATTCATGATATCCGGGATACCCAC
The DNA here is from genome assembly GCA_038091795.1 of Leccinum olivaceoglutinosum. Taxonomy (NCBI): domain Eukaryota; kingdom Fungi; phylum Basidiomycota; class Agaricomycetes; order Boletales; family Boletaceae; genus Leccinum; species Leccinum olivaceoglutinosum. Next base: position 6,914 of record JBBPPD010000117.1, on the reverse strand, counting down.
CGAGAAGCTTGCGACCATCCACATCGTATTCACTTTTTCCCTTGGAGCCCGTCGAGGGAAGGAGGTAATTGTCAAAGTCGTCGAGTTTGTGGAGAGCTTTCAAAGCTATGAACGCAACTGCCCGTTTTTCTTCGCGCTTCAAGTTCCTCGGAGGCCCTCGATATATGAGATGATCAACTGGGAGAGGGAGGGTTGATGGAAGTTCCAGGATAGCAGCATAATCGCCGCTGTACCTTGGGCGTGGGGGGAGAAGTGTAGACATCATGTGAATCAGGGAACACAGATAGTTGATTAACCCGATGGCAAAACCGTAGGTGAGCACTTCTCCAGTAGACGGCACGATGTATCGTTCCCGCGCTGCTACATCTCCAGGATCTTCTTCTTCCAACTCGCCCTCTTCGCATTCTGACGACGAAGCACGAGTGGGTTTCTCTCGAGTTTGATAGACTCTCTTGAGTTCAGGTTGGATCTCTTGAAAAGTCATGTAGCGATCGAGGTGCGACATATGGTCGGCTTGAGCCATAATGTCGAAGGTGGATGCCTTGGTCCGTGCCCGTCCCCTAGATTGTTGGACGTATCCAACCGTGTGATGGAGCGGATCAAAGCGCATGACAAGATCACAGGCCTACCGGTCTGGTATTAGAAATTCATCACAGGCAACAGATAAAGGCGAACACACCGGAAAATCCAAGCCCTCTTCAGCAACAGCAGTAGCAATCACTGGACAAAGAGAATCAATAATGTGACAAGCAGGTAACAGAGAAAAAAAAACATACGCAGATTCAGACCACCTCTTCATACGACTTCCGGAACGACTTAACCGTATCTTGCTCCCTTGCCAATCCCATGCCCTTCACGTTAACCCCCAATGCTACGCTTCCATTGGAGCCTCTCTTGCCCGTATGCCGTGCCCACCGCCGTGCCCAACACGCTCGGCACACCGGATGCGACCTCTCAGTTCGGAATATTGGAGAGTACTTTGGCAAGGCAAGCAGCAACCTGACGTTGCTCCACAAAGACAATGCCGTGGAATGTTGGGGTGTGGTATGCGAGGAGAACCTCAGTGAGAGCTTTTACCTTGGGAGTACACCAAGCGAGCGGGATGGGGATGGATACGGCTGGTGGAGAAGCGGAACAGTTTTCAAAAAAGGGCTTGAAATCAGAAAGAATGAAGTCGATCTGTTCAAATGGCAGGCGGGATTGTTTGCAATGTTCCGACAAAAAGGTAAATCGACGATGTCCATACCGTCTTCTTGGATGTCAAAGAGATTGGCGATGCGATCGTCGTGTGATAAAGATAGTTATCAGGGGGAGGAAAGTATTCCTTAATAATCTGCAGAAGGCAGATGAACATGAGTCCCAACTATATCATCAATGACACGCACTTCCACAGGCCGCGGAGTGTTTTCAAGTGATTCCGAGACGTGTTTACGCACAGCGATGACAGTGGCATCCAGGTTGCGTTCCAAGGTCGCCAAAGACCTTTCCGTATCCTTGGGGTTCCAGATGGGCGACGCAGTCATGCAAAATACGTTTGGGCGTTCGGCGTGATGGACTTGAAAGTATTCGCGCATTATGCCGTTGTAGGCATGGTTCTTGCGCGTGTGATGGCACCCATCGAAGATGACCAACGAGACCTGGTAGAGAGGTTAGCGGAACGTCGATACGAGTTGGGAAGGGAGGTGTACTTTATTGATGAACGCGAATGCGTGAGATCTCGAGGGGTATCTGAGCTACGTGAGTCGTTGAGAAGAAACGTCTTGTTTCCCTGAAACTGATGCTGATCTCACCTGTCATGACGACCACTTCCAATTTAACCTACCGGAGAGCTCCAAGATTCAAATCAAGCTTCCGTGAAATTTCTGACACGCAGAGGGGTCTGAGAAGAAATGGATTCTGCCTGTTGTTCAACGAGGGCAACTTTGGGGACTAGAAATGCGACGACTTGGCCGATTGCCAGTGCGCTTGGCTGCAAAACTGCCCGTTTGATGAGGGGGATGCTGACCATGGTTCTTCCACTGCCTACCTTGTGCGGCGACGACGTTGTACTCCTGTGCGGGCCGGAATATTTCTTCTTGGTGGTTTCATTGACAGTGATGACGGTGTTCCGGGGTCGTCGTGGTCGTTGTTCCCATGGAGGAGTCACTGCCGTAAAGCCAGCGGCGAGTCTAGAATGCAATCGGGTCAAAATGTACATAATCATTTATAGTAAATAGCATTGATGAGTCACCGTCGCGAGACAATTGAGCGCCGCTGCAATGCCCAGGCTAACGGACTCGGATGGTTGGGGTAGCGGCACGATCAGATTGACGTGAGAGACAGCATCTACGACGAATGAGATGTACATGTGAAACTAATAGCTGATGTAACGATCAGGCAAGGTTCGCAAATCCGACCTGTTTATTGAACACCGTGTAGACGCTGTCTAGAAAAACGCTACCGAGGGTCCAGTATGCTGGTGATTCGGACAAACTTGTCAGCATGGAGCAACTGAAAACGACTTTTGTAAATCGAGGATATTGTAAATTCACCGCGTTTGCCCCGGCCAGCGATGCCGTTGAAACAGTCATGCGAACCAGTCTAAAGCGGTCCCTGGTTAAGGATCGAGGCAGGAACCTTGAACGTCCTACCGCCGCCAAAGGAGAAGCTGATCGACGGGAAATTGTTACATGGGACTGTAGGACGTGCGATGGAACCGAAACATCGAATTGGAATCCATTAATATTGAAAGGGAACTCGCAGCTATAAAACCCACGGCTGATGCTCAAGTTGCCACTGAGGGCCAAGTGCAGATCGGCCACTTGCGTCTGATCACCAATGATCATGTTGGAACCGGTATCGATGACAGCGGCTACATTTTTCAAGGATCGTCTGGTGGTTACTTCCTCCAATTTCTTGTATGTTCACCTGCCAGTATCCCTTGAGAGAGTCAACAGCATAAGCTCACGACTGCGTCCACTCGGCACTTCAGCTCACCTCTACGGTCACGGGGGTATGGATGATGTTACCTGTGTACAGCGGGCGTGTCCTGAGCAATCGGAGCAAGCGGGCCCTAGAAGGAAGAGGTCACTACGTGGGACTGAGCAAATAAGTTGCGAGGGTTTAATGGAATGCACCCACCTAGAACCAGCGTCGATTTGAACACGTATACCAGAAGAGAAACATACCAGTAAAAGATTTAGGAGGGGTACCAACTATAATGGTACAATACCAGGCGCGATATTTACTATGACTTTGTCAAGGTTGCGGCACCTTGAAGTGACAGCGGCGAGCATGCTTCTTCGAGTTTAGAAGCTCGGAACATCCCTTTCACGGCAGGAGAGTGGGACAATCCCCGTATTTCTTTCATGATTTTCGACGCCGCGGAACGTTTTACTATAAAAATGGTTCTTGAACGAAGGGTGATGCTAGTAGGTCGAGCCTTGAGCGCTTGAGCGCTTGAGCGCATGCGAGTCGAGTGCATCAAAATCTACGGTGTTGTCAAGCTTCCACCGCGGAGAGCGTTTGGTGAGTGGGATCATCGTCCCGTTTGTTTCCCGGTCAAGCTGAATCGTTGAGACTGTCGAGCGAACCGCTGCAAGGATGATTGTAGGGATTGCGAAGCAAATTCGGAGCAGGGGTACTAGGGATCGACTGACGGCATTCGACGACGGCAATCACCATCGTGGGTAAGAACTGAAGTACTGGGAGACTGTCTAATGCATAGATCATGTTTGAAGCAGAAATTTCGAATCAACACGGCGTATTGCGGTCAGATCACACTGTTTAAGCTTGCAAGGACGATAGCCTTGTTTACATGGAGCGAAAGTCGACAGCTCATCGCCCGAACAAAGTGGCCTTGTTCAGCCATGTTCGCGCCCATCGATCTGATTCGATCAGCAAGATGATTTGTAAAGTTGCTAAGAATATTGGCTAAAATGAACATCCAGGCGGAGAGGCGTTCGAGAGGTACGATTAGGATAACGGAGTGCAGCTATAAAAACAGGAACAGCGCATGTGAGAACGAGCAAGTCCCGAATCCCTAGATTGACGTGGAGCAGGTATAATAAGGTCAGTTGGACTTCCTGAACCGTACACGGGGAGACAATCGACATGATAGAGTCAGATTTGGACCTGTTCAATCATACACCTTCATCGCTTCCTCTAGCGCGTCCGGGTCGATACCAAACGACACGTCGAACGACGAGTCGGCATCGCGAGCTTCCTGCACAGGCTCTGCCACGCCCAATTGAGTAGATTAGATTTGCTACGTGGTTGTCTCGAACCGGCTGTCGTCGTTGTGGGCCTTTTGCTCATCGCCGCCCTGGCATTGGTGAGCAACGGAGGTTTGAACCTCGGTACGATCAGGGTTTCGGAGGAACCATATTGAGAATGCTGAGGTGGGACCGCACGACGCATCCCCAGGGGCGGAGGACTGGAGCGCGCGCGCTGCATCGATGGTTGTCGGGGGATGGGCCACCCGTGGCTGTGGAGGTTGTGGCTTCGGTGACGCTACGCGGATGCGTGGCGGAGGGTTCTGTATATGAAAAACGATGTATCAACATCGCTGTCCTGGTTGTCCACTTGCGTGTACGTGGTGACATCGATGTGCGAGATCGATGACGTCTTGCATGGGACTGTCACGGTAGCGTAGGAAAGGCTCTGGGATGGCAGCCTTGCGAGCTGTGGAGTGATTGGCGTCCGACGGTCGAGGAGGCCGAGCCAGCTTTAGGTCGTAGTTCAGATTTGGGTTCGGCAATGAAGATGGTTTAGACTTCCCGGATACGAGGTCGACGCCCGGTGCGGCCAGGCTTGCCATCTTTGTTACTCCGCGACCACATGGCTCATGTTTCCAGTCTGTCATAGACGGGCTGCATGTTTGCTCCAGAGGCCGCGGGCCAGACAGAAGATGCGCTCGAGGTCTTGGTGGGGACGTGCGACCCGAGCAGTGTGGATGCCACTCCGACCCAACGAGTGCTCTCGCTCCTTTTCATTCTCCCACACGGCCAGTCTCTGTTTCTTTTTCGAGTTTTCGTCCAGTTGTCTGGACACGTCTTTAAGAAGCTCTACAAAAGCCACAGCTTCGGATTCGTCTTCTGTGGGAGCCTATCGTTAGTTTGAAGTCGATGCAACGGAAAGAGCGGTGGAGTGAGAGGACGATCGCAGACTCACGGTGACGGTTTATGGACGAGGTGGAGGACGAGAGTGGGTTCGCGGCGTTGCGCGTCTCGATCTAGAATCTAGATCACGGTGCACAGTTCGCTTATGTAAGATCCCTGACATAGTATCCGTTGAATGCAAGAGTCGGGGACTTGGTCACCTCGCGCTGGTACGATTATGTAACCCGGATGATTGAGATTCGATTGTAAGTTTTAATCCCCATCTCCCCGCCCCCATCTCATTTTTTTCAGCAACGACACACACCGCAAGTATGGCTTCCTCTCCCACACGCTGCGGACGAGCTGCGCGAGGTGGCGAAGGACGTCACGGAGAAGACCTCCTACGAACAGTCGACGCTTCCAGCCTTCCACCGCCAACGGCTGACCAAGGAGCGCGTGTATCCGATTGGCAGCAGAGAAGACTACACCAGTGAGGTGACGGAGGCGAGCAAGATCGACGAGGAGGAGGCCGAGGCCGTAACGGTACGATCAAGACGAACGCAGAAACTCCAAAGAAGCATCCGTGGACCACCGAGAAAGGATGACTCGGATTTTGAGTTCGAGTTCGGTATGTAGACATTAATCGCGATCATCGCGGTCTCCGTATTGTATGAACTTCTAGTACAACATGAGCAATCTCGAACAAACTATTTAAATTTGAATGGAGGCAGGGTCTGTTGCCTTCCCTTCACTGGGTAGACTTCCGTCATAGTCTTGGCCTCCCATATCCTTCCGACAAACGTGATCTCCCTCGTCTTAGAGATGTTATCGTCAATCAATTAAAGGCAGTCGGGGAAAATAACCAAGTCCGCAAGTTTATCGACGGACACCGTGCCGAGGGACTGATTGAGACCAACGTTCCTCGTCGGAAGTCGCGGTACGAATAACCTAAACGAGACAGTACATAATCACCCAGGCGCGAAGCAAAGTGAATTACATAAAAAAGGAACTTACGCAACGCCGTGAAAGATTTTGACCGATCAACGTACTTGTGTATTGTCGTGAACCCCGTAATGCAAGGTTTCCATCTCCTAATAAGAAGTGGCGGGACATTTCATAGTCCTCCCACGTGTTGCAAACATCTATACTTATGGATGTATTTTCCCTTGGAGACTCGAACGAAATTGACAACCGCGCTATGTACCACGTGCAAACCTTTTTGGGCAAAAACGCCCAAGGTCAACGGACCTTCGGAACACCGTATCTTGCGACAAAAGAGTCGGCGCGCAACGTTACCCTCAAACTCTCTATCGCTCTAATTTTAAACGTACGCTCGTCTTCTCAGATCCTACAGACTCGTTCGGTGGGACAACTGACTTCGGAGAATGCAAGCCAAATTAACTTGACCGGGTTATCATATGTAAAGCGGCGGATTTATAGTCTCGTACCCTGACTCGGAAGTTCGTCCCCACATCCATCACACGTCACGCTTTGTCACAGATTTGTAATCAGGTTGTAGCGTAGCGTAATCTAATCGCGTCGTCGTGTCGGGAGCGTTTTTCGTTCTACAGATTTGGCGCTGAAAGTCGAAGACTTCTTGGAACGCCAGCTGCGAACGCAGGTGTTCAAGACCAACCTCGCAAAGAGCATTCAAGGACGCTCATCAGACAATGCCACGTTCGGTAAGGCCGGGATTTCGAGAAACGGTATCAACAGGACACTTCAAGTTATGTGATCGCTCGAAGGGTTGGAAATTACGCTACGCTACAACCTGATTACAAATCTGTGACAAAGCGTGACGTGTGATGGATGTGGGGACGAACTTCCGAGTCAGGG
>JBBPPD010000116.1:0-19595 GCA_038091795.1 Leccinum olivaceoglutinosum | reverse complement strand
GATGACGGTGCGCTAGTATATATGTGTTTGTATCCAAACTTACTTTACACGGGGCAGGGCACGCCGCGTTCAATTTTGCCTCTGCTATGACCGTATTGAAGGGGGTACAAGCAGTTTCGATGGTATTTCAGGCGGATGTGCCGCAGCACCAAATATGCGGCAATGTAGCTGGCAAAATGACTTCAAGTTACTGTAGGGCCTGTTAGTCTCCGGGTCACTGTGCTTCAATACGAGCACGATGATGCAAAGACCAAAAAATGAAAGTTGAAAGGATTAGAGATGGGGTATTCACCGAGATCAGTCGAGGCGTTCAAGTCCGTGTGGGCGATGGAACTAACGGTCGCGTGAAACCATTTAGCATTTCTGAGGCACTCCACGATCGCGTTGACCTCCTGGGTGCGGAGTTGGGCCTCGAGACGCTCCAAGGCCCTTTCCAACCTCAGCCGGAAGTTGATTTCGCAATAGAACGCAGTCCCGGAAAACGCGTCTCGGGTGAGTTTTGTGACTTCCTGTACGGACTTGATCCACGAGTTAACAGGTCCGTAGAGGGTTGTTGAGGAAGGAACAATGCTCGAATAGTTTTGGTGCTATCGGCGAAGCACTTTTTTCTCTCGAACGAGCGAATACCACCGTTGCAACAACGCGATGGGTTCGGGTTGCATGCGATAACCTACACCGACTCCGATCAGTGTCGTCCAAATTACTCGGAGCCCACTAACCTTCAACGCTATTCAGCGAGACCATTTTCTGATAGTCGAACGACTGTTTGGCACTGATAATGAAGTGAGCATTGAGGAGACTCCGCGCTTGCTGTACATGATTGCATGCAATGTGTTTGCCTGGACGCTCGTCGCCGTATTTGAGCTCGTCTCGCAACGATAATCTGGAAAGACTGGGCGTATTCAATGCGATCAGCGACCCCTAAAAAAAATGTCACACACCTTGAAGTGGGCGTGTGGGCCCTTGCTTGACGGTAAAGGTCAAAATATCGACAGCGACGGCTTGTATGTGCGGATGCTGTGAAAGCGCAGCTTCTGATATGGGGGAAATATAGCACTATACAACGGCGGAGCTAACACTGTTGAAAGAAAGAGAGGGCTCCGTGATAGTCACTTGAAAAGATAATAATGATTTTACCCATAAATCGTAAACCTTTCCGTGTTTTCAACAAGCTCCGAGGGCCGTGTCCATGACACCATCGCCCTTGCCTTGCTCAGAGCCTGTGATCGCGTCCGTCAACCCTATCAAAATACACGGAACAGGCCACTCACCCTTGTGCTGCTCCGCGTGCTTTGTTGCCTCAGAAACGAGAGTCTTGCATGATCCTTAGCATGGGCCAAACACTCCCAATGAGCTTTTGAATAGCTTCGTTGACCTCTGTGCGCTTCGTCGTCATCTGCGACTCCAGCGCCGTCTTCTGGACGTTAAGATGAGCACGTTCTGCTTCTTGCATATGGTTGAACAAAGAAGAATCGGAGAGCTGGAGAATTTGAGAAGTTACGACGCGATGTGAACGGAAGAGAACACGAGACTGTGCCAGAGCGTGTGGGGGCGGGGGCTGCACCGGTGGTGACTTTGGAGGTTCGGGGCCTTCCTCGACTTTCTTCGTCAGAGGAGGCGTAGATTGTATCCATGATTCCAACGGATTGTTCCCGCACCATCAAGGTAGGTTGTGTGCGGAATAGGAAGCTTTACAAGAGACTCCGTAAGACGGGACAACGTAGAAAACACGGAAGCCCACTTGAACGTTGCAGAATTCGACGTATCATACTGGAGTCACCGTACAAGTTTGAGTAGAGGGAAAGAAGACTATTGTAGATGCGTTCGACAATAGGTCCTTATCATGAATGGTTAGAATAACTAACATATCTTTTGAAATCAAATACCTCTTGAACACTTTTCAACTCGGTCGCAAATTCTTTTAAAGATCAGAATACACAGAGCAAATGAGATCAAACAAAATTCGCTGGCAAAAAAGACACCGTTGCAAGGCTTCAAAAAAGCGACCATCGATGAAAGTCATGCGTGAGGTGTTGAACAACTCCGCACATGCGTGCGACACTCTCTACAATGTAAGCACTGAGTCAACTTCAGATGTGTACCCTTCGGGGGTATCAACTAAACCTACCACCAAACCACCGACGTTCCTCGAAGGCTTGACGAACACCGATTTCCCCTCTTCCCAGGCTGCCGTGGAGTGAGCCCTTTTTCAGAGGACCCAACCAGTCACCACGCGGGAAACTCACCGAGCCCGATCCTGTGCATATCAAGGGTTGGCTGTTCTGTCAACAACTGATGAGGTATACGCCCCAAGCATCTGAGGGCTGTTGGACCATCATCGGATTGCTTGGCACGACTCGGACAGCCAGAGAACGGTATGATGCTATGGAGCAGGATAGTGCTCGCTACTGGTCCCAGACAAAGAGCTCAGTGTGACCAACACGACGAGGCGAGATGAGAATTGGGATACGTTGGACCGTTGCAATCTCGGCGACGCACTGGGTCGTTGCAAGCAACTCGGAGGGAGGTGGGGGCTGCATCCACTGGGCCGACGAGGGAGGACGGAGGCAACGACGCGGGCTCAGCTCGTCATCGTGTCGAGTCGACGGGTTGGGCATCCCGTTGGTCGTCGCGTCGACGTGTCGTCTGTTGCGAGCGACCCGCAGGGAGGATGAGGATGAGGTGAGGAGGGTGAGGACGAGGGTGAGAGCGTGTGCTCACCATCGTCGCGTCGTCGTTCCGAAGTGTTGTCTCGTCGACATGCTTCATCGGGAAGTAAGCATTCCTTCCAGATAGAACAGACCGGAATGCAGTGGCGAACAGATAGAGCGTTCTGATGCATGATTGAACGGTCTACACATGAATCAGTCTAGAACCAAGAGGCGCCTTCAAACAAACGCGATACGCACAAAGCCAGGAAGATTAGAGCCATCGACGAGGCCATCGATCAAGGTTTCGTATATCTCAGAGTACTTCGCATGTATGAAGGGAGTATCCATGCCGTTTTGACTCGATATGATCTTGTGTAGCACATCCTCATACTTTAGAGAGCAAATTCATTTTATTCTGGGCGCCGCTCGACGAGGCTGGCTTTCCCTTGGAAGAGAAGACTTGAGGGCACATTCTGAAACCACAACTTCTCGATTGTCTTGACGGCGAGGTCCTTGACAGTGTGTCATCCTCGTTCAACATTCTTAACACAAGCTTCGTGCAAATGTCGACGCGGCGTCCTAGTTCCTCGGTGGCGTAGTAATATTTTTAAGCAGCTTGATCACCCGCTTTCGCACTCCAAGCCCAGTGTCCTGAACCGTCCATATTTAGCTATCGACATGGAGGAAGAATAAACACCTACCGCAATACGATCGGCGTTTCTGGTGTGGAACGATGCTCTCGAGAACGGGCCAAGGTTGTGCTTCAGGGTGAAGGAAACGGTGCGGCGCGGGTATGATGGCGTTATGACAGACGCGGTGTCTCGGCACGGCCACTCGACTTGGCGGAAGAAGGCTTCAATATGCCCGCACGGAGCTTGCACGTCGTACGAAAAGTTGATATTTGCGAGCAAAGGGGACGTGACGAGCGACAGGAGAGCCATAAATTATTCGAGCGAATCTGCCGACACTTTGAGAGACTTTAAGGTGGGGAACGTCCTCTCGCCGGTATGACAAAAATATCTTTTGCCAGTTCCTTCTGTGGGACAGCCATTCGACAGGAAGTCGAACTCGATGTCGCGACGCACGGACAAACTCATCTCCTGTAGGGACTGCATCCAAATGAGACACGCCAAACACTCGGCCGAGACGTGAACCGACCAGCTAAGCTCCAGCCTCCTCAAGTACCTGAACTCGCCTTCCAACAACCTCACCGTGACCGCCAGGAACGATGCGGACGTGGATGATTCAATCTTGAGGGACTGTGGTCGCGTCGCTTTGGTCCGTATCTTCAGAATTTCCCGTTATCCTGGAGAAAACGACATGACTTCTCGACAGACCTGTTATGTAGTGCTCCAATATGACTCTGACCGCCGGTCGCACTCCGTCGCGCTGTCGCACGTCCACCACGGTCAACATACCGTCCATCTTTGCCTGATCCATGTCCGACGACACGCCCGCCGCCTCGAGGTCGGCTTCGAAAGTGTAGTCATGGTCGTCGTCATGGTCGTCGCTTTGCCCGATCTCGGAGCTGAAAATGGCTGTAGACGTCCTCCCCCTGTGAAGCCCTTGGACATATGATGCTCAGGCTCGCCAAAGACTCCAGTGTCGCTCGGTCGACAGGACGAACGTCAGCAGATCTATCATTGGCACAGTGACCGAGATGACCGAGTAGTCGAGGGTCCGAAGACAAGGAAACGATGTGCCGAAATTTGAGGGTGAGGAGACTAGCCAGCGCTGCCTCGTCGAGTCTGGGAAGTGCAAACGACGCGGGTTGGCAGATGGACTGGACGCGACGGGCGTACTTGTTGATGGCGGACCAGTCCTGGTAGGTGGGTTCTCTCTTGAGGGACTAATTAACGCGGACCCGCCCGGAGAAATGAGTGAAAGTCACCAACGCGAAGTCCAACAAACGAGAGGACCGCGGAACTCACGATGGTCTTTCCTCGATTACTTAGCTCCCAAATGTCGGACGGTAGGCACATGATGAGGGGAACCAGCGAGTGTTGGGTCCTCCAGAGGACGTCGAGGCAGGGTTCTGCGAGTGCTTTGCAGGTCCGAACGAGATTAGCGACATCCGCAGAGTTCTTGAGGCAACGAGTGACCCCATTCCGGACAGAGCGGTCGTCCTCGAGGAAGTGGATGATGTAGAGCGCGAGCTTGGGGATGAGAAGACAGTGATTAGAATTGGTGATAGAGGAGCACGACAACGAGAAAGCCGTCCGAGTCGGCGGTGCTGGGCAATAATCGCCGACTTCGGGGGTCTCTATCATGTATCTGCCGATCAACTCCATGGCAGCATCTCGCACAGCGGGAGAAGAGTCCAGAAGGTGCCCTTCAATTGCTCGTCGTACATTCGCCTGTATTTCATCAGAAACACGCGACTTGGTAGTTGGACGTGTACTTACCGTGGAAAGGATACTGGAATCGCTGGTCACGATTTAGCCAAGGGCTCGCAAAGCCTTGGTTCGGATGAACACAGGCGGCGCGTCAAGAACCATTTGCACCACATTAAATACGGTATGGCTCCGAAAGAGCTCCTGAGATTCTGAACTGTCTCGATTTCTTCTGCAAGGAGATCAATACGAGCAACCTCTTCCTCAGGCCTAGTAAATTATGAAAGTATGAAAAAGACTGTGTCGATACACACTCACTCAACATCAAAAACATCCGTTGAACGGCTTGTCCATGCATCGGACTGAGCGTTCCGAAATTTCATACACAGAGTGGACGTCGACCGTTTTAGTGCAGATACACCGACATCCTCGGGTAAATTGCCGCGTAGCACATGACCCCACATCGCGGAAGTAACTTCGCGGGCGCTCTAATATGCGTAAAGTGATGCAATAACAAATTTGCACTACAACGAATGACGTACCTCGTAGGCTTGATGATCGGAAGAACGCTTCAAACAAGTGAAGAGAAATGGTTTCGTGACGAGTAAGAAGTGTGTCGAAACCTTGGATATTCTCCGTTGAAAGAATCTAGGGAGCGTGAGCGTGACACCAATTGGTTGAATAATATATATCTCATCAAGCGGCACGAGGGGGTTCTTCCCATGCCGTTGTTGAAGCTTTATCGCGCTCGATCGTAGTCGAGCGGCGATAACAGATGATCTAACGCTATCGCCTTTGCTGCATTCGTATCTATCTGGACGCTTGTCATCACGTCATCTAATGAGGCTACCTGGTAAAAGAGACTCACTAAATAGCACGACTAGTCGTTGTCAAAAACAAAAACAAAAACATACCATAAATTTACAGATCACGCTGAGTATCAAGCTTGCCGTCGGCCACTCTGGCACCAAGAGGTCAGTAACGAGGCTATCGAGGATGATGCGATAGTCGGCCTCGTTCGGGTTCTTCGTTAGTTTCCCTTTGCTGGATCTACACAGTTATGTAGGAATGCAAGCCGATAGGGAAATAGAAAGTTACCTCTAGGTCAGAAAGAGAACGATAGTCTTCGCTGCATTCGTGGCCGAGTCTAAGCCTAAAGTAATCCCTAGTGCTATCAGCGTAAATGCAAAGTGAAGTGTTCCATCCTACACACCTTGGTATCTTGCTCATCAAAAAAACGACGCCTTTGTTTTTCTCCATTTAGTCTCCTGGTTTCGCAGCGCACAGTTTTGACGAGTCTTGGAAATCCTGCGCGCAGAAGTCTGTACGAGTTGAAGGAGACCGAAGACTGTACAGATCGAACGGTCATAGCGTAAACTGGTGACATGTCAATTGTCGACTAGGGTTATTTGATTTAAAAGGCCAGACCTTCTTGTGGCTATTTGACAATTTGTTCAGTGAAGACAAAATTTCCTCGACGATCCACGATCGTTGCTCTTCATGGTTTGCAAAGACCTTCAAGGAGTCAACTTAGCTCAACTCTGGAGTACAGTATACTCACACTTCGAATGACTGAAGAGCATCAAGACGAAGACCTTTCACGGTACTGTTCCCCAGTGTGGCCGACACTATGTTCTCCCGCTTGCCCTTCGCGTCGTTTTCGATAGATTCGACAACGAAAAACGGTCCTATAGCAATATAAACCGCTTGAATGATGATTGCATCAGACATGCTTGTTCCCTCTGCGGAAAATAGGGAATTTATGCGAGGAAGGGCGGCAGCGAGTACTTTAAAGAGCTCGGTCAATGGCCTAGGCAACTCTCCGCAACTAGAGTGCGTGTGATAAAGGAGGCTATTAAGCTGGGGTGACGCTACTCCTGCACCCTCTACAAAGGGATAAACGATCGCTGTGAGCTGATTCCTCATAGTGCTAAGGCAGGTCGTGATCAGCTCCTCCGAGTAAAGCTACGGTGTGTAATTAAGCGGATACATTGATTGTCGAACCAATGTTACGAACCTGTTCGCAGGTGGTACGGATTCGCAGGAGGAGGACATCGCTCCACTACATGATTCACATCCCAACGGCTCTCCGATTCCAACGTACACTCCAATTGTTTATGTGGCACGGCTGAGTGGTGGTCGGTGGTCGGTGGTCGGTGGAAGCACGCAGCGGGTCCAGATGTTCGCCTGCCTTGAGTGAGGGCTCTAAAAATTTTCAATAACCATGACAAGACAGTGGTTCTGATATGTCCCAGTGTAACTCGCAGACATTGACCCAGAACCGGTATTCCCACCCTCGCGCGTCGTGCGTCTGCATCTCTTAGAAGGGCGTGCTAGTTGACTGACGTACTTGGTCAATTTCCTAATGATGGTCGGGTGCAACGGTGAGAGGAGAGAAGAATTCCTTTGGGAGCTCAATGGGTTCGATGTCGGCTGCAAAGGAATCTTCTGCCTCGAGGATGTCTTCAGCCAATGTGTTAAGCTTCTTGAGGGGGGCTGAGTTGCGCGCAAGTCAGCGGGGAATTGTGATGTATATAGCGTGTCACAATACCTTGCGCGTCCCTATCTCCAGTACGCCGAGCGGCGAACGTTGTGTTGGCACGAATGCCGTAATGTGTATCCTCGTCGACGGACTTGTCGACGGAAGCCAAGTCAGCCGAGCTCTTTGAAGACTTTGCCAAGGTTGTTTTCCAGGTGGGTAGAACGTTGACATACGCCAACACTTGGCGGGAGGACTTTGACGACTTGAGGGATAGCGTTGTGCTGTGTTGAAGCGAGTCTGTGAGATCCGTTGCATTCACGCGCTTTTGAGACGGGGTGACCAGTTCATCGGGATATTTGCGTTTCTTAGGAGGCGTGGAAAAGGGTTTGGGAAGGACCGAGGTGGGTGGCTTCGGGGGAGGGGGATCGACCTTTGAGGGGGGTGCTGGATGGTTGGACAGGCTTTGAGTCCAAGAGCTGGGCAGAGCGATTCTGTGGTTTGACTTGGCTGAGATAACCGAGAGCGAATGTGAGAGAGAGAGAGGAACGAATACCAGGAGGGGGCGGTGTCGGATAGGCCGACGATGAATTGAACCGCTGGAGAGAGTGGACTATTGCTGGTGTTCGTAGGACGAGTTGGAGGGTGCGAAGATCCAGTTAGAAGGGGCCGAAGAATTATACTGATTGACGCTACAGCAACCGATATTAGCTGGCAAACACGAGACTCGTCGGTGCACGTACAGTGTGCCATGGGAGAGAAGACGAACGGCCTCGTCTCTGGTGTTCTTCCAGTACTGGGAGTGTTGAGCGGGTCGAAGGGTCAGAAAGATAAGTCAGCTCGCGGGAGTAGGAGAGCTGGAGTGCTGCGTCTGATACGAGAAGGCGGAGTGCCGGTTGGTTTGCGTACATGCATATCGGCGGTGGGGTGGGATTTAAGGAGATAACTTGCTTAGATGGCCTCGTCACTGTACCAGGTCAACACGAGAAGCATCGTAGACGGGGCGTTGGCGCCGTGTGCAGAGGGTGTCGCCGAAGTGTGCGGGTACGCTGCGAACAGCCTGTGGGCGTCGTACACCGCGTCGGGACTCGGCAGGCTGTATGCGTCCCTCGTTGTTGGATTGCTCGGAACTCGTCACAATTTATTAAAGTTCGAGTCACTTGCTTCCAAGTCATTTCTCCAACTTGAAGTCGCATTACTTGTCAAGTGTAGTGTCATAGTCACACCCTCCGTTGCTCTTGGTACTAGTAAGTAGCACCGTGACCCTCGCCCAGTTCCGTCTCTTGCGCTTCTTGCAAGTTTTCTCGTGTGCCGCTTGTGCTTCATTCCTGGAAATCACTCTCACGACCTCCTTCTGTCCTTGTCCACCTTCTGTACCTCTTCCTTTGCAACCTTTTCCCGGTGCACCTCCTTCCTCTCGTACTGTTTCTCTTTCCGTCTTTGAACCTGATCCTTTCGCAGCGTTCCGATTTGTTGCAAGAGCGCAACAGCCTTCTTCTCTTCGGGACCGCACGCTGTTGCTTATACGCTTGCCGTCGGTCACTCTGGTCAGTAAAGAACAACCAAGAGGTCAGAAATGAAGTTATCAAGGATAATTCAATATTCGGCCTCGTTTGAGTTCTTCACTAGTTTCCCTTGGCCGGATCTACACAGTTATGTAGGAATGCAAGCCAATAGGGAAATAGAAACATACCTCTGTGTCAGAAAGAGAACGATAGTCTTCGCTGCATTCGTGGCCGAGTCCAAAGCCTGAAGTATACAATTGTAGTGCTATCGGCGTAAATGCTAAATGAAGTGTTTCATCCTACACACCTCGGTATCTTGCTCATCAAAAACGACGCCTTTGTTTTTCTCCATTAGGAGACCGAAGACTGTACAGATCGAACTCCATGGCGTAAACTGTGAACATGTCAATCATCGACTAGGGTTGTTTGATTTAAAAGGCTAGACCTTCCTCTGGAGTACAATATACTCACACTTCGAATGAAAGAGCATCAAGACGAAGACCTTTCACGGCACTGTTCCCCAGTGTGGCCGACACGATGTTCTCCCGCTTGCCCTTCGCGTCATTTTCGATAGATTCGACAACGAAAAACGGTCCTATGGCAATATAAACCGCTTGAATGATGATTGCATCAGACATGCTTGTTCCCTCTGTGGAAAATAGGGAATTTATGCGAGGAAGGGCGGGATATTTGCGTTTCTTAGGCGTGGAAAAGGGTTGGGGAAGGACCGAGGTGAGTGGCTTCAGGGGAGGGGGATCGACCTTTGAGGGGGGTGCTGGATGGTTGGACAGGCTTTGAGTCCAAGAGCTGGGCAGAGCGATTAAGAAAGTCTTCAAGAATGGACCTGAATCATCTGGCTTATAGACACGCTGTTGTGGTTTGACTTGGCTGGGATAACCGAGAGCGAATGCGAGCGAGGAAGAGGGGGAACGAATACCAGGAGCAACATCGTGGACGGGGCGGTTCTAGTACCCACCGTGTGCAGAGGCGTCGCCGAAGTGAGCGGGTACGCTACGAACAGCCTGTGGGCATCTTACACCGCATCGGCAGACTGTATGCGTACCTCGTTGTTGGATCGGGCGCGTACCACTGCTCGGATTCCTCGGAACTCATCACAACTTAAGTTCTAGTCACTTGTCGTTTCTACATTCTCCAAGTCACGTGTAGTGTCACAGTCACACCCTCTCCGTTACTACTTCGTCTCAGTAATCTGATCCTTTCGCAGCGCTCGGATTTGTTGCAAGAGCGCAACAGCCTTCTTCTCTTCGGGTTCCACAACCACCGCACGCTGTTGCTCATACGTCTTGTTACTCTACATTGCCGACGGATGCACCCTCATCGGAAGTGAGACTGCCAGGGATGTATTCCGACGGTAAGCAACTGTGCCGCGTCTGTTGGCCCGCTCGAATCCTGGAATTGGCACCGCAATCTCCGCCCCATCGCCGCCTTCTAGATTCCAAGACCCATATCGAACCATTCGCACCCAGACCCACACAACGCCCGTCCGCCAAGGCTAGCGCCGAGACAGGTGGTCCGAGCGGTCCATGCAACGTGCGGGCGAAGCTGAGTCTCGGCGCATGCGAGGAAGAGGAAGGTGGCATGTACAACCGATACAACTGGAGCTGCGTCGACGTGTGACTCGCTGGGGAGACATAGGCCGTCGACAGAGAGGACGCGCTAGAGCTCGAAGTATCGCTCGAGGCACCTTGGTCGTGCGATGGAAGTGGTTTGGACGCGTCGCCGGGGGCAAGGACGACCCACTTGCCGTGCGTCTAGTACGTATCGGCGACCTACTTCACTTTGCGTCCCCACTGAGCGCGCAGGACCCTTAATTTCTCGTCGTCGATCCAACCTTGGGGAACATCAAATGCTCGCGCCGTGCGTGTCCCAGTTACAGTGAACTTGGCTGCGAGCGGCGCTGGACTTGTCGTCTCAGAGGAAGTGGCGGTCGATGTGATGGAACCAGAAGAAGAGATGATCCCGACGCTCCAATTGCGCTGGGTATACCGGGATGCGGCGTAAGCCCAGACTAACTTGTATGACGTCGAGGAGGACATGGCGGACAATATCAAAGAGGTGGGTGGATGGGTTGTAAATGAGCTAAGAAAAATGGATGTGGTTGACTATGTCTCCGCTGAGATCTACTATGAGTGTAAACATTTGAGACAATATGACGAGCAACGGGTGATGGTATGCAGCTTGCATGACATGAGATCGGTGGCGGAGGCAACGGTATGTAAGCGAGCTCTGGAGACGGGGGAAACGACAAGGGACTGTACTCATAGATACTGAACTCCCCTGTCGATAAGAAAGCGAAAGCCGCGAAACGGAGAAGGGACCCTGTCCTGCTTGGGTGTCTTGGGCGAAGGACGGGACTGGTCGATACCAATGGTGGATATCCGCACAGGACTAGTGGAAGTGCTAGATCTGCATTTGAGGGAGTGGATGGTTTCTGGACGAGGTCTGAGGAGAATCATAGGTTGGCGGGACAGCTCTGAGGAAGCCGAGATGGTCAGAGCGCCGGAAAGCAGGACGTGGGACCCTCGTGAGCGGGGAAGAGGCTTGGGCGCTACTATCACCCAAGGAATCGACGGCGCAACGACCTTGGTTGTGTGGATGAGATGGCCAACGCAAGAGAGTCACCTTGATGATGCTCACCGTTTCTCCAGTTGAAGCCGATACGATACATCCACTCTCTGAGTCGTCCGCCGGAAGGGATGCACGGGACGGAGGCCCTCACACAATGCGACCATCTGGGAGTCTGCCGTGAAATCCTTTACCACCTCGAACGCGGGCCTTCCCGAAGTCTCTGACGAACTTCTAATGCTGTGGAGAGGTGATAGATGGTCTCTCTCAAGGGTAGTATTACTCGCAAGTATGCACCTGGATGTCAGACGCGAGCCTAGCACAACTCTTGTTGGTGGCCTGGACAGCACAGAGGTCCCTGGCATCGAGAAATGAATGAGAATATGAAGAGGATGAGCTCGTCGTACAGGGTGTTGTCAAAAGATGTGATGATTCCTCGAGTCGAATGCGATGCTACGCCATGCTGACGCTTCGGGGGAGGTAAGGACGCGGGGGACAACGATCGTTTGGACGTCATTATCGCAGGAGAAGATGATCATGATGCAGTGTTTGAAAGAAGCGGACCGTCACGCGCGCGCCGCCCTTCATCGCCCTCGTTTCCGACGCATACGGCAACAAGGCCTGCAACGTTTTGGGTATCTTGAGCGGATTAAATCGTCGCGGTGGGCGTCCGACACGCTTGTAGTGCGAGTTCACATATAATGGTGTCTTGACGCCTTCGTCTCGTCGCATCTGACCCGCGACCCGCATACCTTGCCATCCCGACTTTCGACAACAGCAACTCGGATGTCACTGGATTGTAGAACTGGCGAGGTTGTATCGAGTACCAAGCGCGCGAAGGAAGATAATATCTGTGACACGCCCCGTTCGCAAGTCCAATCCATCGATGCTAATGATGTTCACTCACCACTCATGAGTACCTTCTTTTCGAACGTTGCTCGGAATGCTCTGGCCTCGATAATGCTTTCTTCACTTGTCCCCGAATACCTGAAACGGTCCGGATGCTCTCCCCTTCAAATTTCGTGACTTCCAGTGTACTCGTAAACATGTCTTTCACGAAAGCCGTGTTCTTGAATATCTTGAAAGGAACTCCTTCAACTTTAGTTTCTTGACTATTTTCGTCGACCGGTCCACAGCCACAGAACGGCGCCTGTCGCAGACACCCTGAATCCAGAGCCGTTTCCGTCGAGTGGATTAAAAGCACAGAGACTACTGTTCGGTAGAGCCACACTGGCAGGACCATAGCTGTGCATGTGTTCCGGCGTATACTTGAGCATACGCATACGAATCGAGTGGTCATTGAGAGAGTATATTGGGATGCTCTGAAATCGGCGCCACCCGAGCGAAAACTTGAAGATCGGTGGATCGTTGGTCTTGAGCGTCTTCGCGAACCAACGGTGTCATTTTATTCGAACTTGCGGATACCCAAACCGTTCCTCGGCCGGAAACAAGCCTCCGACAATGACAGGACAGTAGAGGTCGAAGTTCTCGATCATCTCGCACAGAACGGAGGAGATTTCAATCCAGACATGCATCCCTGGTCGGTAGCCCTCCCTCCACCAGCGTACGCACTTCGCCATCGACGTCCTCGAATTCGGCTCGATTCGGCTCGATTCCGAGTCGGCTCGTCTTTCTTTTCGTCAGAAAAATCCATTTCATTTCCTTCTGGATCGTCATAGTATTGCTCGTCAAACTTGCGCTTGAGCGCTTTCTTTTTTGGCGGCGAGTGCGGTCGCGCTCGTCGTTTCCAGGTCTTGGGTCTCCTCGCCCTCCAATTTGTCCTCGTTTCCTCTTCTGCAATACCAACGATTGCCTCGTCTCCAATGATGAAGAGTGAACGTATCGAATTGAGGTTTTCTTCGTCCTCCCATCTCTGCAGGGTCTCAGGCCACAGCGGCTCTTTGGTCGTATCGAAACGATCACTGTGGGACCCCGCTGTTTCTTTAGGAAGAAAAATCCTGACTGAGAGTCACTGTCCGCAAAGGCGAGATCTTCGTTTTCCTCTCCCTCAAAAAACGTACGGCACTCCCGTTGTCACCATGCAACATCACAAACGGGTCGTCCTCGTCAAGTAATCCACATCAGAAGGGTCGTTGCTATTGTCTGAGTCAGACTCATCTGGATCTTCCAATTTTCGTACACCTGACTACCATCTTCGTTGCCAGAACCCTTATCGTCGCTGTCGGCAGAGCCATGGAAGGGGGACCTTGTTTTGACACTGAGGTGTTGAGAAGAAGACCCGAGTAATCTGATCTGACTCCAAGGGATGCCTTTCGCAAGTGTGGCATCAACATCCTGGAGATCGATGACCATCTGTTCTCCTTCGCCTTGAGGGACTTGTGAGATAACGACGTCGACGCCGACGGCAAAGGAAAGAACCTACAATCTGTCGATCCGCGAGTGAAGTTACCAGGGACTGTGATCCAACTCGAGTCTTTGTCGCACATACGTTGCTCATTGGTGCAATGCACGAGCAACTTCTTTTCTTAGCTCAATTTTCTCCGTTTTTTCCAAATCCGCATCAGGGAGGGGATAGGGATATCTTAATAGACGCTATGTCGAGGCCTCCAACACCGGGCGTGTGGATTTTCGTGCCCTGACGCAGATTTGTCTCTAATAGATAGCCATACAGCGTGGCTGTCCAATAACATTTGCCCTTGATGAGCGAATCGTTTCGCGCGGCGTGATATTCTGCGACGCAATCTGCCAAAAGGTATAGATGGCTGTTCCGGAATACGAGGGACGGAACTTCATCACGCTGATGAAACACGAGAAATTGAGGATTTCCCTGTCAGGGTAGCGACCGTTGATGACACCGGAGATATAGAAAAGTGTTGCGCCCTGGTATATTTCCGTCCAAAACCGGTTTCGTTTAGCGCCTTCTTGGTGTCCTTGAGAGCTACTATCTCTTAATGAGGTCGAGATGAGAAAGGATGTCGATGACTTTAGGAAATCCATGAGGTTGTAATATGTTGATTAACTCGAATGTCTCCTGCAAAAAAGGTCATTATTGGGGAAGGGGAGAAAATAGGTAACTTGCAATGGGCCGGACCATTTCGAAGCCACAAGAGCGATCAAGTCAGCGACTTTGGCAACGTCGATCGTGGAGTTGAGATAATTATTGCATTCGATGAAGGTCAGCCTTCGCTTCTTGCAGGGTTTGTTCGAAAACCGACGCACTAGGCTTTCAAGAAGTAGTCTTCCCGATCCCGGCGGCCCCAAAATTGGGTGGTGGTACGTCATCGGGAATCCTGTTGACCAAGGGGACATGCAGGCGGGTCTGGTCACGCTCGACATTGCTGCGACCTTGTCTCTCAGCTCGTCTGCCAGACTTGGGTACAAAGGCCTGGCCGAGAATGAAGCGATGAGTTGGAAAATGTACGAACTGCGCACCTTCTCGTTGAAAACAGACTGCTGTTTTCCTTTTCCCTTTTTGTCTGCTTTTGCGCCAGACTGAGCAGGCCTGTGCACCTTGTGCGTCTGTTGTTCTTCCATGAAGAGAGACCGAGAGACAGCCCAACTCCGAGTCTGCAAACTTGTTTTTTCGTCATGGGATCCCCGGGCGAACGTGAGCATGGTATGCCAAGTGGGACGACGATCACATACTCACCTTGCCATCACCCTCCTTACCAACGCCGCGAGTACCGACGAACGCGTCAAACCAGGGCTTTACTCCGCAACTGACTAGGACACGGAGACTCCCGTATGGAGTGTCTTCGCCGCCGAAGAGGTTGAGTATGTACAGTTGGGTACTTGATGAGAGCGAGGGAAGTGAGGTTGGAGGGGGAGTGATTGAGCTGGGGTGAGCCGACAATCGCTGCGAACCATCATCTAGACGGAGGGGTTGAATCAGAGTGCGGAACGAAAGATGGGGACGCACGAGTGATGATGCGGGTGATGGCGATGTCGCACGAGCCGAGAGCCGCGACAAGAGGTGCTGCAAGGGTGTCGATGGGATTGGTGATAGCTACATGAGCCTATCGCGTCGAGGAGGCCGCCTAGGGATGACGGTAGAGTAGTTGACGGTTGTAGCGAGTTCCTGCCGTTGCGTAGTGTTGTTGCCGGTTGGGCACATTGTTGGCAGTCGTGTGGGCGTGCGAGGACGGGGTCAAAACAGAAGCCGACTTGGGCGAAGACATTGTGACGAAGAATTGCGAGAGTGGGGTCATTTCGGCACAAATAGATTGTTGAATCTGTTGAGAAGGTCATTGGCATCGTCATCGAACGGTCCACATTGACGACGAACATTGTTACAACGTGGCATCGAAGTTGGACACGCCAGGGAGTCATTAGGCCGACCACCTTGTCAAGCAAGGTGATCGGAAGCGAGTCTGTGAGATCCGTTGCATTTACGCGCTTTTGAGACGGAGTGACCAGTTCATCGGGATATTTGCGTTTCTTAGGCGTGGAAAAGGGTTGGGGAAGGACCGAGGTGGGTGGCTTCGGGGGTGGGGGATCGACCTTTGAGGGGGGTGCTGGATGGTTGGGTAGGCATTGAGTCCAAGAGTTGGGCAGAGCGATTCTGTGGTTTGACTTGGCTGATATAACCGAGAGCGAATGCGAGAGAGAGAGAGAGAGAGAGAGAGAGAGAGAGAGGAACGAATACCAGGAGGGGACGGTGTCGGATAGGCCGACGATGAATCGAACCGCTGGAGAGAGTGGACTATTGCTGGTGTTCGTAGGACGAGTTGGAGGGTGCGAGGATCCAGTTAGAATAGGCCGAAGAATTATACTGATTGACGCTACAGCAACCGATATTAGCCGGCAAACATGAGACTCGTCGGTGCACGTACGGTGTGCCATGGGAGAGAGGACGAACGGCCTCGTCTCTGTTGTTCTTCCAGTACTGGGGGTGTTGAGCGGGTCGAAGGGTCAGAAAGATAAGTCAGCTCGCGGGAGTAGGGAGAGCCGGAGTGCTGCGTCTGATACGAGAAGGCGGAATGCCGAGTAGTTTGCCTACATTCATATCGGCGGCGGGGTGGGATTCAAGGAGATAACTTGCTGACATGGCCTCGTCACTTTACCAGGTCCGAGTCAACACGAGCAGCGACGGGGCGTACGCGCCGTGTGCAGAGGGTGTCGCCGAAGTGGGCGCGTACGCTGCGAACAGCCTGTGGGCGTCGTGCACCGCGTCGGCAGGCTGTCACGGTATTGTTGTTGAATCGGGCGCGTACCCCTGCTCGGAACTCCGAGTCACATCACGACTTCTAGTCGCGTTCAGGTTCCGCCGACATGGTCGATTGAAACAAAGTACTATTAGAGGCAAACTCACGAATACACATTGTATATATGCTCAAGTCCATGGACATCGCAGAAGCCGGCCATCGGGACACAGTGACTAGGACTTACTGCTTGGTGAGGGGAGGCAGTGAGGGTTGTGTTCGAAGGAGGGCCTCAAGCTCACTAAGTAGTACTAGACTTCCAAATCGCATTACTTGTCACGAGTAGTCCTCCGTGTTCTTGATACCAGTATTTAGTACCCTCGTCCGAATCTCTGTCTGCCGATTGTGCTTCATTCCTGGAAACCACTCTCACGACCTCCTTCCGCTTATCCTTATCCTTCTCCCCCTTCTGTGCCGACTGAGCAGGCCTGTGCGCCTTGTGCGTCTGTTGTTCTTCCATGAAGAGAGACCGAGAAACAGCCCAACTCCGAATCTGCAAACTTGTTTTTTTCGTCATGGGATCCCCGGGCGAACGTGAGCGTGGTATATCAAGTGGGACGACGATCGCATACCCTCCTTGCCATCACCCTCCTTACCAACGCCGCGGGTACCGACGAACGCGTCAAACCAGGGCTTTACTCCGCAATTGACTTGGGCATGGAGACTCTCGTATAGAATGTCTTCACCGCCGAAGAGGTTGAGTATGTACAGTTGGGTAGCAAGTGGGGCGAGCGGATCAAGGGAAGTGAGGTTGGAGAGGGAGTGATTGAGCTAGGGTGATCGCTACGAACCGTCATCTGGACGGAGGGGTCCAATCAGAGTGCGGAACGAAAGATGGGGACGCACGAGTGACGATGCGGGTGATGGCGATGTATGTCGCACGAGCCGAGAGCCGCGACGAGAGGTGCTGCAAGGGTGTCGATGGCATTGGTGATAACTACTATTCCGTCTCTGCTCGGAGTAATATTGCTTTTGCCGACGAATATACTTTGCAGGGAACGGGAGGTTTGTAAACGACTTCGCAAAGAGAACCTCACTAGTCTGGTCTTGTGTAAATAAGCGTGATTTGACTCCGAATAGCGCTTCATTGTGTTTTCGACGCCTTTTCTCTTCATCGTTTCATAGGACGGTCTTCAAAGTTCTGCGACAACACTTCTTAGCGTCCACAGCAATGTCCGTCAATGGTAGTGCATACCCTGAATGTCTGCCATGCATAAACCCAATGGCTCGTTATGTCGCTTCCTCTGCCTCTGTTTGTTGTTTCCGCCATTCCCCTCCCTCAGCCAATCATCGTTCTTCCTCCAATCTTCTTCGCCGCTCTCCCCCCCCTCTCTCTTCCTTCTCTCTTCCTCCTACTTCTTTCTATGATTATCCTCCTCTAATCGTATCACTCGTTCTATCCGCTCTCGTTGTTTCTTTTCCTGCTCGTTCCACTGCATTCTGAGTTGATTCAGTTCCGAGTGCTGCTTCACCTTGAGCGCCGACAAGAACTGCTGCGCTTCTGCCATCTGTTGGTCGTGCTTCGCCGCGAGTGACTTCAAGTCTTGATCTCTTTTTCTTTGCACGGCGTTCGTTCGCTCCGAAATTTATATCTGCTTGTTCTTGCGTGTCATGCACTAAGGTGGCAAGGGCGTCGCGTCAGCCATGGTTGGCATTGCGAGTGCGAGGGGGATAAATCGTCAGATGAGAGAAAATGCGTACCAGTGTCTTTCGGGCCTGTTTCTCCCACCACTCTTCATATGGGTTGTGGTGTCGTGTCCGATGATGTATGGCGGCAACCGTTTCCTCGACATGCCGCCTTTCGGCTGGACTGCGTGGTATCCATCGCGCACTGTATCAGAGTGGATGTGGGATGGGAGTGGCATGAGTGCAAGTAGGCATCCGGACGTAGGGGGGTGAGCATATGATACGGCTTGAGGACTCACGAAGGGGATATAACAGGCTGCTCTCCGTCTGAATCGAAACAGACGTCATCAGAGAGAGAAAGGTCGGGGCTGGGCGCGTTCAGCATCGTTCGCAGGTTCCTCGGGTTCGCTTTCAGAGTCTGAGGGGAGTCCAAAGCCAGAGGTTCGACAAGTATAGCTACGACGAGCACGTTTCCAAGTGGTGCTAGTACATGAGCCTATCACGTCGAAGAGGCCGCCTAGGGATGACGGTAGAGTAGATGACGGTTGTGGCGGGTCCTGCCGTTGCGTAGTGTTGTTGCCGGTTGGGCACATTGTTGGCAGTCGTGTGGGCGTGCGAGGATGGGGTCGAAACATAAGCCGACTTCGGGAGCGAAGACGTTGTGACGAAGAATTGCGAGTGGGGTCAAATTCGGCACAAATAAATCGTTGAATCTGTTGAGAAGGTCATTAGCGTCGTCATCGAACGCTTCACATTGACGACGAACATTGTAGATGGCGGCATCGAAGTTGGACGCGCCAGGGAGTCATTAGGCCGACCGACCACCTGGTCAAGCAAGGTGATTTGGCTAACTAATAATTGGACTAGTAGCGGTGCGTGCAGTAACAACATATGTAAATAAATCCGGCAAAGTCCGGTTAGCCAATTTACTAGGTATTCCCGCTCGGACTAAGTTTGGACACAGGAAAGGAAACAAGTCTGAAATATAGTCAGAATTCGTAAAATCTGGAGGTGTCATTGAAATCCAGTGAACCATCGTCTGATTCGTATATTGCATTTTGCAGAAGATCCGATTCCGATTCCGATTCTGATTCTGATTCGCTGAAATCCGAGGTCTGAGCTATATCAGATTCATCCAGGTATTCCCTTTCCTGCGTAAAGTCTTCGTCGTTGTTGCGATTACGGTTGTCGGCCACAGATGTAGAAGCAGAACCCTGAAGCTGGTCGACTGTAGAGTTCGTTTTTGAAGCATC
>JBBPPD010000115.1:0-19650 GCA_038091795.1 Leccinum olivaceoglutinosum | reverse complement strand
TCAAGAGCCTGTAGTGACAATCTTAAAATCAGCCTGGAAGGACATGGCAAAGATTGATCATTGATGATACTTCCAGATATAGTTTACAGTTAGATACCATTATGACAGAATTAGACATAATATGGTCCATGTACAAGCCAATTTTTCCAAGTCTAGAATACCTTCCATGAAGGGTACAACTTACCATTGATTAGCAGTTGTTGCCTAGAAGATGTCTTGATGATAACATCATGATCAGCCATGGAAGACATGGCAGCCATTTATCACTTGTTGACAAAATACATGATTGAATACAGTCCATGTATCAGAATATATCTTTCTGGGCTAGTCAGATAAATTATGTGCAACAATGGTTTTCAATGACACTGCCATGATAGCCCCTTACAATGTTAGATTTGACCAACTTGCAATCTTAAATCACACCTTTTTGACATTCACTTTCTGACAATAGGTAACTCTTTACATTACATACATTTATCATGGCTGTATCAGGATATATCTTTATGACAATTTACTCACAGGTGTTGCACAATGATGATGGCATACCATGACAGCCCTCCCTATAACACTAGTGGAAACATACCTCTGAATCCTGATAATCATCAAATACCAAGTCATAAACTGACACAGGCTAGGTCTTATCCCACACAGCTATCACACCTACAGCCGCAGCTGATTAATTAACATTACTTCCACATCAGGCAACCAATCATGGAGATTCAGAAAAATTTCCCTAGATCTAGATACCCGAATACATTGGATTAAAAGCAAGTACTAATAGATACTAGCCCAGTAGCCAGACCAATATGTCAAGTGCAGACCAGAGCAATGTCAAGTGCGAGTCGTCATTCATGCCACCAGCCTCTTCAATCTTTTCCTCTTGGTCTACTTCGAGGATGGTCCGTCAACGAGGAAAAAAGAAATATATATATGATATAGGAATAAATATAGCATGCTTATCCGGAAAATGCTCACCAATAAATCTTCTTGTTCTTCCACCGTCGACTTCTTATCGAAGCGACCAGCTTGAATGACCTTGTCGTCGATGTCGAGCTTGTATTGTGCACGAGCGTACATTGCCTCCTGATGAAACGCAGGATGCGAACAGCCTTTGTCTGACCTATGCGATGGGTACGATCTTGAGTTTGCAAGTCGGCATTGAGGATCAAATAAGTAATTTTGGTATCATCATTGTCACCTTCGTCAACTATCTCTATCTGACAGAACAAATATCGTTGTTCGATGGGGTCGATCGATTCTGACTGACCCACCCACTCGTTTTTCCACTACTGCTTCTTCGCCTCCCGCTCCATCTTCTTCATAGCGCGACTCGGACGACGGGTATCTTTGAGCGTCTTATGAGTGTGAGCGAAGGCCAACGATTTCCATCCGATGGTGTGGATGACATAGTCAAGTAATGCGTGGCTCCAGAATGCTGTGACGGTGCCAGGTCGGTCGGTCATGGCCGCTCCGCACGACAACCCAATTTTATTCAAGGCGGAACGGACGAATGGTTTGGGTGTGGGTATCAATGTCAAGGACCTACGGATTTTCGACATTTTTGAAACCTAATATAGTACGCTGAGCATCAAGCGGGAGAAGACGAAATGGTGACTCGTAGTACGACAAAGTAAGTGTTCATGTTCTCGACGATGATGTTGTGCTTGCGGACCTCCTCAGCGAGTGCACTCGTAAAGGTTGCCACAAATCCTTTCGTGCCCGAGTAAGTCGCGAGCATCGGGGAAGCGACTTGGCCGGCAAAAGACCCAATGTTCAGAATTAGTCCGCGTTTTCTACGACGAAATTCCTCGTCAGAGTCATTACATGCAAGAATGAGACTATCGACCGCTGCACCATCCCAGGAAGCACGGCGTGCGTAGCTCGTACGGTACCATTTACGTTGACTGCCACGATATCTTCGTTTTCTTCTTCCGTCGTCTCAGCAAAGTATGTCGGAATCGAGTGTGATTTGCCAACGTTGTTAACTGTCGTTTACGCCGCTGGTTAGTAGTCAGGCAAGGCCAAGGAAGAGACCGAGGACACCGACGTCCAAGCCACTGACCGTGGATTTGAGTGCATTCAGTGCTGCCGGGTCATTTTTCGCAAAGTCCAACCAACTGAATTTGAGTCTTTGATTTTCCGGACGTCTTGCTCGCTATAGGCGGAATGTAAACCCAAGCATATATGGGACGGGATGAGAACGACATACAGATTTCAGCTGCGACGGCGGACAGCGCGGCCTCGTTGCGGGCGACAAACAGGATATTGAAGCCAGCAGTGGCCAGCTGGACTGCGAATTCCTTGCCGATACCGTCACGGTCAGACGCGCCAGTGACGACTATACATGACGTCGAGTTTGAGTGTGTAAAGATCGTTCGAGAAGCAATCACGCACCTCCTCCGCCACCGCCCGTTGTCTCTCATACTCCTCGCGCGCAGCCAACAACATCCCCTGGTGCGTTCTATAGTCGCCCTGCATTCGGCTCAACCGCTTCTTGGTCGCTCTACTAGTTCTTTTTGCAGTGTGTCAAAGGTCTCGCGGCCGGTATAGCCTTGCGCGATCAGCAGGCGCTCTTCTTTGCGATACGCCCGCTCGATGTGGTCGATCCGCACAGCACGTTCGTGTCTTTTTTCTCCTTTCTGCTCGACTTCGATCTGTCCTGGCTCAGGTTCTCCGTGTCCTAGACAAGGTATGAATGATAGAGGGAACGACAAAGGACCAGGTCGCACTGCGATCCTCGAGCCCGCCGCGCTTCATCAAGTCTAAGTATTCTTGGTCTTTACCATCCCTGATCGATTCAATATCACCGTCTTGCGTAGTCGATCTCCTTCTTTTTCGCATCTTCCTGTTCTTTTTGCTCTTCAATCAGCTTGGCGCGTGAGCTCCGCGCGGCAGGACGCCTCCTCTTTTTCTTTGCGTACGCTCAACTCCGAGAGGAGCTGAGTGCGTGCGATGAGCGCTTTGCACAGAGAGAGGGCGCGCCATTCAGCGTTGGCTGCGGCGACAAGTTTGGCGAACTGGGCGGACTGGCGCGCAACTCGTTCATCGCTCCGGGTCGGTCGATGACGCGCACAGCGTTACAGAGCGCCGTTGCAAGGGTGCTCAAGCGGGTACACAAGTGCTCGGCCAAGGACGGTTGGACCGTGATGGTGTCATAGAACGAGGGGCTACTCGGACCGGAGACGGCGGACTGGTTAGAGTAGGCAAAGGGCTCGTCGATAAAGGAAATGGTCTCTGTGGCATGGTCCACGCAGATGCGGAGTTCGCCACGGCGTGTGCAGCCCATGACCTAGGGCTCGATTCGTTCGGGGCCAAACTCGAGGAGGATGCTTACTTTGACGGTGCTGTAGACCTGGGAGAGAGGAAAGAGGGGCGGGAGAGGAGGGGGCGGCAGTCAGCATGTGGAGAGTCGCTGGTACAGAGTAAGGAGAGATGCGCGACGTGGATGCGCAGAGAGTGCGGGGGTCGAAAAAATCCTCGAGAAAGCCGTACAGGATCTTGATCTTGGGGAGAGGCGGAGGACCTCTCTCGCAAGCTGGAAAACATAAGTGAGGCAGTGTTGCGAAAGAGAAGGCGACTTACACCACCTTTGAGGAGACTGTCGTGGGTAGGTGCCTCGATTAGCCCAATGAGAGCGCCCGCCGCCTTCGTGGGCATGCTGCCCGACCGGAACTGCGAATGCGCTGACGAGGACCTGTCCTACGAGACCGGGCATTTCTTCGTTGAATAGTTTGTGCGATTGGCCTGCGAGCGAAGCATGCGTGACGCCGAGCTGGTCGTCTTGGACTGTCGGAAAACTCGCCATCGAGAGCGTAGTGGACAAATGGCGTAGTGGACAACAGGCGTTCGTGGGAGGCAAGGAAGCTGCGGTATTTGGATGGAAGGGACGAAGAGGATCTTAAAGTCGGGCAGGGCGAGTGTGACGAGAAGAGGGTGGTGATCAAGTCGTTTTACAGCGGGTAGACCGTCGATGACGTCAGGGAGTGGAGGAGGGCGAACAAGGATAAGCAGCTGAGCCAGCTCGAAGACGGTGGCAGGGAATTGTTGGGGCGGAGGCGATGGTGGGTGTTGGACGTTGGGTCCCTGGAGGTGATACGCTTGATCGCGATGGGTGTGAAGACGTGTATTTCTATCTTGGGCCGTACACTTTTATTATCGCAGGACTACCAACCGTTTTACGTTTGCGAGCCTTGTGATCAGAAGGATTGTGATGGTCTACATCATGAGTTATAATTTCTTTGCTTTACGCTTCGCCTTCTTTGCAGCTTTCTTCGCCTCTCGGTCTTCGGATGTCGAGGCAGATGCATCCCGTGAGGAGTTGTCGACCTATGACGATGGCATGGGTGTAACGTAGCTGTGCTTTTGTGGTGGTGTCCGTTGTCTGGGGGTCGATCGAGGGACCGACAGATCATCGTACCCTGTGGTACATCGTTGGACGGTTCGCATAGGCTGTTTTGAGGACTCACCAGAAAGGGGTCTACGCGGGGTCGCTCACGCCTCGACGAAGGCACTTGCTCACTCCTGCCTTCCGATGCCCGACCCTTGGATTTATCCAGTCTCTTTGACGCCGGCTGTCCGTCTACCACATCCACCGCCTCTGGATCCTCGTCCACCTCTTCTTCATCGTCGAACACGGCCAAGTCCTCCTCTTGCTCGCTCCCCAGCTCCTCAAGCTCCTTTACGTACTGTCCGCGCGCTGCCATCTTGCTCGTGATTTTGACTGGGACGCGCTTGCGGCTGATACTCGCTTCTACCGCCGCCTGAGTCGCGGTTTCGGAGGGTTCGTCGACTCATCGGCAGAAGAAGGTGGCTTCAGAGCTTGGGCGATGGCATATTTGATAAACCGGCTGGCGGCGGCCTTGTCGATTCCTAGTTTTCCTGTAGAGTTATGTTACGTGAGTATGGTCGAACAGCGTGAAAGAGGTGCTTTACGTTTTCGATCTGATTCTTCTTCTGCATGCGTGATTTTTCAAATTATTGACGGACGCGTTCCTATTGAGGGGGATGAGGTTGTTGGGTTGTAAGACTCGGAGGGAGAGACACGTACGAGTTCGGTGATGACCGTGACGCGGTGTGTCTTGGGGTCTAAACCGCGTACACTGTGGGATGTCAGCAGTCGAGAAAATCGTTGGACGTTGTTGGCTCACCGAATACGAGGTCGTAGACGACGTAGGGTATGATGACCTGTAACTTGGCTCGCTGGATGGTGTCGAGGGCGAGCAGCGGTTCGAGGTGGGAGTGATTTCGGTTGTTACCGAACCATCAACCTTTCGCCTTCTCTTTTCGTTCGATTTATTCAAGATTACGAGGACCATCACGAGCCATTAAAGCCCTCCATTCCAATATCGACTCTCTGTGCACCCTCTGCCATGTCACACCCGAGTACATCCTCTCCCGTTTCGAGTTCTATCTAATCTCCCTTCAGCTCAATTTGATGCCGCCTGTACCTCTGCCTCATTGACGGCCAAAGGCAAAGCCCAAGGAGGCACCACCCATGTTGCCTCCGCTGTCGCTCTCGCCTTCTGGCTTGGACTGCGACATCGACGACTGGTCGTCCCTAACAGGCCCGTCATCGTACTGATCGACTTTTACTTATCTCCTCGTCACATTCGCCCTCTAGTTGGATAGAGAGCCCCGTCCTCTCACCAGAGCGCTCTCTCGAACGAAATCCCTCTCCAGTCTCTCCGTTCACTCCACCGCGTCCTCCATGTCTAGAATCAGAATCAGACTCGCAGCGTCTTCCAAGGCACCCGTCAACCTCGCACGCAAATTGCTCTCCAGAAACAAGGCGGAAGCCGCAGGCACCACAGCGACGGGACCAGGATATATCATCTCTTCCCATGGCAGACCAGGGACATGGTGCATGCGTCGACCTTCCCCCGCCACTGGCAGACGCTGTCGCCCCCCGTTTGGATTCTTGACAGTCCTTGTTTAGATCCGGTCCCGGGTTCGAGAGGAAAGGGCCGTTCCTACTCATCCCCGTTCCCCAAGTCCGCGCCCACCGCTACCTCTCGAGCCCGACTACTCGCTGCTCATCACTGCCACCTCTCGTTGAGCCCCACAGCTCGTTCAACGCCACCACCGCCTTTTGTCGAGTCCATTCGCTTGTTCCACGCTCTCAACCGTTCCACGACCCTGTTATGTTGTGTCGAGCACCGCCGCTTTTTTTTTTGAGCTCGAGTGCTTGTCTGTCATGCCTGCCACGTCTCGTCTGACACCTGTTTCCTGATTGTTGTATAGTAGAATAGTACTACTTTTTGCGAAAACCAATACATCCAGCAATATACTATTAAGTATATTGATATATCACTCTTAGACCAACATGCTCCTCCGCCTTCGTACCACCATCGAATCGAAGGTATTTCCAGTCCATCATCTTGAGGAAATCCTCCATGACGTCCATGACCTTGGTCATTTGGAAGTAGATGAGCACCTGAAACGTGATGAGCGGGTTCCGTGAAAGAAGGCAAGAGAAAGCTTACTCTGGTAAAGAATTTGGGGAGGACTCGGATGCGAGAAAGAAGTTCAAGCTTTCCAGAGGACCGAATGAGCCTGTCGTCGATGAGTCCACCCGGGTTGACCTTGTCCTCGAAAGGGGTGTTGACAGATTTTTCCAAGTTGCAGAAGTTCGTTGCTCGGCCCCTTGATACCTCCTGATTTCCTAACAACACCAGAGGTGAGTGCAACGGTATCGACCAACCACCGATAGGAATACCTTTCGAATCCTTTCCGTCATCAATCGTCTTGCATTTCTTCATCTGTCTGTACAGCTGTGATTGCAAAGCGCTCGTTCGGACTTTGATGAATTTTTGGACCTTGTCAGGCAGCTCGCTCTCGACGTCCTTCTTCAACCTTCTCAAGAGGAACGGACGAAGGACTTTGTACAGATGACGAATAATTAGAAGCGCTTCTGCGTTCAGCTCGATCTTATCTCCGGTGCCAGAGTTAGCGAAAGGCGTGTTGAACCATTCATCGAACGGTTTGACCGAGTTGAATATCTGTGGCAGAACAAAGTTGACAGAAAAGGGACCACAGTTCGGGAAGATTGTTTTGTAGAGGGATACGGTAAGAATGAGGCGGAAGCGGGAGTAATAGTACTGGGAGAGCGTCTGTACAATTTTGCTTTGCGTGTTCTTCATGCGGTGTCCCTCGTCTAGCTGTTAGCGTTACCGATCACACGGAACAAGATAACTCAGGCATACTCACCAATGATCGTGTGGACCCGTTTGATCTTGGAGAGGATCGGGCGATCCTTGATGATGCACTCATAGGTGGTCAGCAGGACTTAGATTTGACCCATGCGCAACTCTGTCTGTAGATTCTGGTACTGCGGCGTCGGATTGCCTTTGTAGGAGGTTGTTTTGACCGCTGAAGCCCACCTGGCGAATTCACCGGACGAACATGGTGCTGAGAGGAACGATGACGAGGTAAGGCCCACGCTACTTCTTGACCTCGGTGAGGAAGGTGACAAGTGAGATCGTCTTTTCAAGACCCTGAATTGGAAGGTGAGCACGCATATAGACATGGTCACGGGGTATGACACAAGAACTCGCCATCTCGTCTGCAAGAATGCCGTTGAGTTTGTTGCTGTACAAGCTTACCGTCCATTGCACTCCCGGAAGCTATCGATGATAGCATCGGAAGCATCCTTTGCACCGTGTGGCGAAGCAACTTTGTGACCCTCGACAGACATTCGCTGCGAGATTCGGTCCACAGTATGCCGATGCTAAAAAAGTAAAAGTTCAGTCTGAGCGGATTGGAAATACGACGATCACCTACCTCACAAAAGATGATGCTTTGGCCAATCGTCAACAGCTGGTATAGTGAGATTAGAATGTCATATTTGTGTTCTTCGTTACGGCAATCCATGTAGAACTGGCGAATGCCTTCTACAGACAATTCCTCCTTTTGGAGCTCAATCTTGTTGGCGTTGGGCGCAAATTTGTTGGCAAAGTTCCGCACGTGGTCAGGGAACGTAGCAGAGAAAAGGATGGTTTGAGGAGGCTCGGTCCGAGGCAAGAGACTAACAACACACGGTATCAGCAAAGTAGGAAAGCGACCTCGTAAATGGCTTACTTTTTCACTCTCAGAGTTTGATCTCCAAGACCACCTTGGTCAAGCATGTTATCAGCTTCATCGAGCACGAAAACTTTGATGCTGGATGAATCTATGACTCTCTGCTTGAGAAGATTGGTCATGGTGCCCGGTGTACCGACAACGATCTGAGCTGTTATCCTGGTGACATCTCTGGGAAGATTGTCCTTGATGGCGTATTCTGTCTGAACTGTAGTGAATTTCCCCATTGCCACGACAACCGACATGATTTGTCGTGCCAACTCTCGTGACGGAGCAAGACAGATAGCCTAAGATTGAATCAGATGATGAGTTTACAGGAATGCATTCTCTACTCACACCTGTGTCTTATTCAGGGAAAAGTCCACTCTGCTCAAGTCATCGTAAGGACGAATGTCGCTGTCTTTCCTGTACCTGACTGTGACTGTCCAATCATATTTTGCGGTCTGAGGTATGGCTCAGCAAAGGGACTTCTCGCCCACATCTATAAATGCTCACGGATTCGAAAGAAGAAGCGGTAGGGCGCGTTCTTGGATTTTAGAAGGTTTCGAAAATCCCAGTGCATAGAGTCCCTTGAGCGGATCTTGATGTCTGGTCAGACGGCTATCAGAAAAGCGTGTGGACATGACTGTGGATCGACTAACAGGCCCAACTCTTCGAATGATTTGGCACTATACAGAGGAGAGTTTGGATCGGCTTGTTGATCTGCTAGCGTGACCTAGGCATTGTCGTAAACGGGAAAACTACTCCACATGCGAGGCAAACCCACCGTCACTTCGAAGCTAGACGATATTAGATCGGTAGTCTCTGCGTCATGCCTGATCTAGTAGTAGCCTCCGCGTCTTCCGGCTTGTTTGATTCACTCTCTTTCGCGTTTGGCTTGGTGTCCGCTACTGGATTGAGTCAGTATTCGTGTTCAGATGTTCTTGATACCAATTTTATACCTTCAGCCGCGTCTTGGGTGCGTAGAAATGCATCCGCATCCTTCTCCACATGGTGATTGATTCAAAGTTGACGGATAATGTTGAAGAAGCTGTCACCTGACTAAGCATTTCTCTCAGGCTCTATCTAATCTCTCGCAGTCTAGCCAACTTGAAAGTGTCCATGATGATCCACCCTCCACCCTCCATCATACCACCTGGTTTTGCCAGCCATGCGCTGCAGTTATTACAGAGAGTACAGCTCGGAACATCACCAATCGAGCTCATCTACACCCACGAACACTGGCCATTCCGACCGGGAAA
This sequence comes from Leccinum olivaceoglutinosum, assembly GCA_038091795.1. NCBI lineage: Eukaryota > Fungi > Basidiomycota > Agaricomycetes > Boletales > Boletaceae > Leccinum > Leccinum olivaceoglutinosum. The sequence continues at coordinate 10,333 of JBBPPD010000115.1, read as the reverse complement.
GATCACCCACGCCCGTCCCGCGCTTCGCATATCGGTCCCTCGTTCAATCCCCCGACCCTGGCGCATCTAGCACTCTTCCACCGCCGTCTCAGGCTTCGACTTCCCCTGTCATCCCCGCTCCTGCGGAGCCATACGACGCCCGGTTATTCCTACTCTCCGTCCGAAACGCGGACAAAGTTTTGGAGTCAGGAGATGCAACACTCGTTCAACGCCTCGAAATGATGTGCCTACTTTCACACGACGTGGCACATCCTCGCGTATAAACGACAACGTTGCAATCGCGGTCATAGACGAGCCGACGTTCGTCGGAAAATCGACTGTTTTACTCCACTTCCTCCAGGCAAGGCTTGTTGCGCTTATCGAATCTCGCTCTCCCGACACTGGTACTAGTATATCAGGTCGTCAATACAAATCGTACCCACCGTTTCCTGCACCGAAACCGTTGACCTTTCTCATGGGTTTTGATACCATCGTCCGCCTTTTCTCTTCCAAATACTATCCCTCTGACCTGAATATGGTCCAGTTGCTCCAAACGTTCCTATCTCAAGATCAAGAAGATTGTCACATTCAAGTTGTCTGCGCATATAGGCGAAGCGCCGGCGCCAGCAAGGCAACGTTCCAGGAAACCCAGGACGAGTTTGATGTAGCACACCGATTCATAACAAGTGGTCGTATAGCATTTATCGACATTGATGCTGAGGAGCAAACTTCAAGTTGACGTAAGAACGAAACTCGTGACAGGACATCGTAATTCTTAACATAATGACCGCATGCATGTATGTACCTAGTAACACTCATCATTTCCAGACTGCACCGCTGTAATAAGTACCTGTACACGATAGCACCGAAATACATTCTTCATTTTCCTCTCTCAACGCGAATAGAGACATAGGTTGATGATGTAGTCGGCGACCGTATTTGTGAACAGCCGCTTTCATGTCCCATCCGGATTGCGCAAAAGCGACGGCGACGGTCTGCGAAGAGTGTGAGTGAACGAACGCTTCTGCGATCTGCTGTTTGACGCACCTCAGAATGACTCAAAGAGATGTGAATACGCGTGATGCCTTTGCTTTGGGCAGCAGCCGCAGCATCGCCATGAAGGATGACAGTTGGTGCCCCAGCCTCGTCGGGAACGATCTCGATGTCTCTCATTGCAGCGCCGGCGCCATTCGATGGTACGCCCATTGACTTAAAGGTCGCTTCCTTCCCAACCCAACGCGCGGCGAATGAAGATGGAGGTGATGGTTGTGCACGGCAATAAATGACTTCGGCTTCAGTGAAGTTGCGCTTCAATAAAGATCGGGTTCCACGACGGGATAGACGAGATCAATTCTGAATAGCGAAACAAAAATGATGAGATTCCCAAGGACGAGACGACGAAAGAACTGTCACCTTGATCAACGCCAAGGCCGACGACTGAATCGGTGGATGTGAAAGTTTCGGCAAGTCTTCGCGTTGACAGAGTCAAATAGCACAGCTTTGTCCAAGTTAGCGACATAGGTGTAGGTGCGTGTCTTCGGATCAAACGTCGCACGAGCCATAGGATTCAGAGGACAGGTTGCTCGAGCTCAGGGCTGTAGGGTGGTCCATCTTTGATTCTAACCAAGGAATTGGACGTCATCATCTCAGACATGACTTTGTAAGCCTCCTGGTAACGTCTCTGATTGCGAGACTTGTAGGACCCATAGACGGAGGGGTCCAGAGAAGCGAAGAGGTAACGAGGATGGACAATGACAGCAGTGCCACCAACTTGACCAAAGCCGAAAGAAGACTGCAGAATCGTGAATTCCAGGCAAACGGAAGGACAGTTACACCTACCATGACACCAGCACGGATTCCATCCGTATGAATGGACCTCGAAGGGAACATGAGGTAGTGATGAGCCTCGAATCTTGCATCAATGTTGCTTTACGAGTGAAAAAGCTTAATCATGGATATATGCTGACGAGAATGCATCAACGTACTCGCTGTTACGGTTCCCAGGTATAATGCCCGTATTGACAGTCTGCATGAGACCCGCCATCTGCCATGCTGCTGATCCACCCTTCGAATGGCCAAGCAGACTCTTCTGAGCCATGACAGGAACAGCGTTACCATGAGTACGAGACATTGTAGCGAGAATGTTGTGCCATATATCGGTCAGAACTCGTCCATGCCAACGAAAGCGCTCTCAAACAGGATGTCGTCGAATCCCGGGATATGGATCGGCTCTGAAGGAACGTCCAGGCCAGCAATAGCGAGGGCGACGGATAAACCCTGGACTTCGCCGTGCGCAACCTTAGCTTCATGAAGAAGCCATTCCTTGCCGCAGATCAAACGTCGCCCCAGTCGGAACGTGCTGTGGCCGCGGAGCGATGACTGAGGTCTGAGCGCGCGGGAGAACCGCTGTAGGTCGAGGAAGGGCTGGAGTTAGTCAACTCCGCTGATTCGTTCGTCCACGAGGCCGCACTGCCCGCGAGATCATTCTCGCAGAGATCCAATCGAGTGTCTGTGATGCAATCCAGGGTTAAGTCTTGAGGTGAAATATTGCGATCCGTTAGAGCGAGATCAAACGTGGCAGACGAGCCTGCAGCTGTGTGGCGCAAGGTTCGTGAAGAAATCGTTGAAGGACTGCGGGATTGATTAAGCGTCAATGGTAAGAAAAAAGAGCAAGCAAGCACGAACCGTTGGAGCAGGTTCCACTTACCCAAGTCGGATGGCCGTACGGCACAGATCTTGCATGACTTCGTCACCGATGCTGCATTCACCATCAGAGAGGAAGACGATGACCGGGAGTCTGGACCAGCGGTTGGTTCGCCTGTTAGAAAGAGCATCGGATGCGAACGACGACACGACATTTACCTTTCTGTGCGCCAATTTTTCTCCATGACGGCTTGCGCTTGCTCAATCGCGAGACCGAAGTTGGTGCCTCTGTTCGCTCCAAACCCGAGAAGGGCACCCAGTAGCTGATCTGGAGTGCTTGCAAAGTCGTTCACAGTTGGACTCATCGGTAGAAAACTTGCGCCTTTCTATTTCCAGCGGGACATCACCAACACGGGCGCAGGAACGTGTACGCACGCAGCCTCGCCAATCCATCCACGATGCTCAACAAGGAAACCAGGGGCTGGGTTGCTACATAGATCCGACGTCAGCTCTACATGTACCAAATGTTCGGGGAGATTCACTCGCGATCGGAACACAGAGCGTCGGTAATAATGGTTACCGCCTTCGAGATATCAACGAGTTTCTGCGCAAAGTCAACGTCCACTGACATAGACAACATTACATCACTGTAAGCATAAGGAAGGTCAAACAGTCTTTGTTGTGCAGAAACTTGGACAAAATTTCTTCCGCATCCCTGCAGGCACTGATCGCGTGTTTGCATTTGTCTAAGCATACATTATATCGTTGTCAGCACCAAGGGAATCACGACGAATGAACCCACCAAAGCACGACATGAAAGCCAGACGATCCAGCACCCTCCCTGATAGGCTGACCCGGTTTGAGACGGTCGAACAGAGTCCGAATGGAACATTCGTCGAAGAAGTCCTTTTCCCATAAATCAGATAGGTTCCGAAGCCGCTGATGACTCGCCGCATCGTTCCAAAACATGGGCTCTGGCCACGTTGCGGGTATGTTGTAAAATCGAGCATAAGGCTTGTAGTTGTTCTTGAACAGCACGGACACGTGCACCTTTTGTCCCGGCATGATCCTGCGTGGACCCCCAAAGTGAGGCCTGCTGGTGGTCAGTATTGTTCTCAAATGATGTCATACAACCCCACCAGGAAGTGCGTCTATCCGAGTTATCGTATAATAAACGTTTGAAGGGAAACAGTTCCAACGGCCACCACTGGATAGGTATCGAGTTCGTGACCCTTTTGTTCAGGTCGTCGATCTTTCGCATCATGTTTGTGGGTTCCGTCTCCGGCCCGGCAGCGGCAGCTTGACTCCGCATCCACAGCAACGGAATGTCCCGGGACTGGAGCTTCTCGTTACGTTTGTTACCGCCGCCGCTTTGAGGTGTCAAAATTGGAACCTTGATGAGGTGAAGAAGACTTACACGTCTCCGTGGGTGCCCGCAAACCAGACCTCTTTGATACGCTTGTCGACGACGACGCTGGATCGTCCGCCACATATGTACTCTGGGAGAAATTTGACTCGCCGCTCGTCTAGTGCCAAGGCATGACGGAAATAGCAAATGTCTCCGGTGCTCGTTCCGTGAATCGAGAGAACACCGGTCGTCAGCGGTCAGACCCCAAACGGCAAGCGCACGACGCATGGGTCCAGCTCGAGCGTCAGTCCCTTCAAGCATACCGTATGTCGCCAAAGCCTCTTTATCCTGGCGGCGGGCCTCCTTCTCGATATCAACAATGCGAGACGCGAAGTAATCTTCGTCATAACTGCCATCCTTCGATTTCTGTTCCACAATTTCGTCACGGAGCTGTGCGTGTTCATGATCGAGCCATTCTGCGTCGGAACATAATATGGCGGGACCAATGTCCAAGGTCGAGCGATGGGAGAGGATACTTAGACGGTAGTTCTTGGGCTACAGAGAGAGCGCCACGTCCAGGAGCGGGAATGGAACGCCCTGCTTTATCACTAAAATGAATGAATACATGGTTTGCAGATCATTGGTTCACAAACTTACGTTGATGTGGAAGTGAACGCTAGGATGCCACGGATTGGAGCGCCAAGTTCGATAGCAGTCTTTGCGTTCATGACAATATAAACACCAGTTCCTTGGGACTCCATAAACTAATCGACTGGATCAAGAAAAGCGTGCACTAGAATGAAGTGTTGACTTACCCCTGCGCGAGTTGTGGTAGCGGGTCGTGACATTTATGTGGGCTCACGGCCCATGGCCAACTCGGTCTCAGCATTGCTCATGGCCTTCATATTGGCAAATTCAAAAGAGCCTTCCTCGCTAATGTCATCGAAACCGCCAGCAATCATCACCTTTCCCTTGCCGGAAAGAATCGTATCGCATGCAATCTTGAGAGACTGAAGGGCAATTGCGCTAGAAGGAGAATGAACTAAAGGAGAGAGGAAAGAGACTATACTGCTCACCAAGCCCCAACAGGGATCTTCACGGGTCCGCTTGAGGACATCAAAAGTAGGTTCACCCAACCGGCAACAGTGACAGTGATAATAAACCTAGACAACGGCGTGAGCGATTGAATCTGGTCTGAAGACTGGCTGTGCTCACGTCTCCTGGAGGATGTCGTTCTGTACTTCCTTCTCTTCTCGGCGGTCTTTGAACATCTTGGCGAGCGACTCTGTACCTCCAATACCACTCCCTATACAAGTTCCAACTTCGGAGGGGTGAAGGTGGTTGTACAGTTCGTAAGGGTCGGTGATGCCAGACATGTTGAGGGCTTCTGCGGTGCACACCAACGCCCGAAGACTGGCCCTGTCTGTCTGAGCGACTAATCCGCTGGAATTCCGTATCTCCCAGCATCACAACCAGTTGGAATCTGTCCAGCAACTAAGCGGTTGAACCGGAATGCCTTGGGGACGAGGACGCGAGCGCCTTTCTTGAACTTGACAAACCATTGGTCACCCTCCGCGGTCCAGATGTCGCACTTGTTACCATGCTTATACTTGAACTTTTCTGCTTCTGATCGAGCGACTTCAATCGGCTCCAAATCATGGATGAGTTCGATCTCTTGATTGAATCCTTTCTTCTTGGGATCGTAACCGCGGAAAAGTTCAGGCTCTGTGAACACGTTAATTTTCTTTCACTACGCGCTCAATTCAAGAGAGCTTACCGATCATGCGCACACCAGCATACTTCAAAATGTCTTTCTCGTAACCGCCGCGCACATCCTTGTCGTCGACAGGTTCCCCGGTCTTCGTGTCAACCCAACCGACATATAAAGAACCATCTTTGAGACGGCCATCAAAGTGCTTGATGAATCCCATAATCCTTCGAGGGTATACTCCCCCCTCGCTCCATCTCCCATCTCGTGCGCGAGCTTCCCCAGGGACCGACTTCAGCAAATCCAGTGATAACGATGACTTTTTCGAAGTCGATGATACCTCGAAGTTTATTGAGTTCCTCAAGGGAACTTACAGGCTCAAGCGCAGGGAAGTCGAACTTGAAATTGGCGCGGGGAATGACGTTGATGGTCTTGAAGTCGAGAGCATTGTCCCTGGCAATGGCGCGTCGTAGCTCGCTCTTCTCATTTAAGCTTTGGCGAATGCGAGTCGTGATCTCAGCCAAGTCTGGTAGGCGATCCATTTCACCATTCAGGTCGGCCCATATTGGTTAAACCTGTGTGATGCTGAAGAGGAGGGGATGTATAAGCCCAAGGATGTTGAATATCATCTCCTTCGCCGAGAAGGTGCGAACGCCGTGACTCTCGAGCTCATGTGCAACAGTATTTGTGGCATCCATCAACCCGGTGTCTCTTGTCCATCTACATATTCCAAGTGAGCATGCAACGCGCTAAGACATCAATAACAAATTTCTCACCAATCACAGCCCCGGCTAAACACAGATATTCTCCCCAGCTCTCGGAGTTCCACCGTTGAAAGAGAGTTTCTAGCGAAATCTTTGACTCTGAATATAGACCGTCATTGCCAAACAGACCGTGATTGGGAAAGAGGGGAAGGATGACCTGGGTGGGCCGCGTGACAAACTGACATGATGCTTTCGTCGTTTTCACAGCACCGAGAATTCGGAGAAGGTTGACCAACATGATCCGATGCGCCAGCTCGGACTTGTCGTCCAACCCGTCGATTTCTCCACCATTTTCTGGTATCGCGGCGAAAGGAAGGATGTAGTCAAAGTCCATTCCCAGTGTGGCATATATGTAGTCAACAAGCGCGTAGCTTTGGTAGATAAATTGGTAATATTCGACAGTCGAGCGATTGTAGCGGGAAGTGGTGATGACGATGTGAGCACCACCGGCAAGCAGACCCTTGAGAATTTCGACACCAATGGAACCCTTCCCAACACCAGTAAGAAGGGCGTTCTTATCCTTGAATGTTGTACCTGACGTTGCTATTTCATGTAAGATCGAGGTGTACGCCGGTCAGGTTGCTTGAATACTCCCAGTTGATCCCGACTTTGCGTTTGAGGTGGAGAAGTGGTACCTTATCGTCGGATACAGGAGTGACTGCGGAGACTTGGGGTCGAAGGAACTGAGACGATGAACGGCGTTTTGCATACGCGTTCGGGCTTGCTGGGGGCCTTTCCTGAGAGAACGCACAACACCTTCATACAAGGCTTTGATGCGGTTCTTCTGGTCTTGGCTAATTCCAGGTTGCGATTTGACGACAGTCCATAGCTTGAGAACGTCTTCTTAATGTTGACAGTGGAAATGGTATCGCCGCTAGCCATTTCTTCGACGTATGCCTCCAACTTGCGGGCGTTTTCTCGTACCACCTCAGTATAAATGATGTCGCCTTTTGCCGTGACCGTAGGGAATGCTGGTTGGTGACCTTCTCGGACATCCGGTGGGCGACGGCGTAGTAATCTACCTTGCCATTGTCCTCCGGGGCTTCTTCGTACTCGTTGGTCGGGCCGTCTTCTAATTCATACTCTAAGCCACCTTGTTCATTCTGTTATGCCATGACGGCCTGAGCAAGGGAATTAAGACAAGTGTCGGTTTGTCGGATGAGATGGGTGATGCGAGTATCCTTTGCGGTATCGATGAGCTTCATATATGCCTCTTCATCGTCGGTCTTGAGAGCCTTGAGACGCTCCTCGGATGTGCGTTCGATACGTTTCTGCTCCTCCTTTTCTGTGTCAAAATGGAAGTTGAGAACGGCTTTTCCAAGACGAATGGCGCGATCCTGAGCCTGTCGGCAGGTGGAGATGACTTCCCTGCCATGCGAACAGATGACACCGAGCTGCTCGACATGCTTGCGTTTCAAGGGTGCCTCTCGCGGTCGACGCGTTCTCCGCGTTTAGCTTATTCGGTCATGCATGCATCACGAAGGGTCGGTTTGCGTGCGCGACGGAAGTCGGCACGATTGAGAAGAAGGAGAGTTCCCTGGATGAGACGCTCGGCGACGAGAGCGCGCATTGAGCGCTGTTTCTCAAGCAAACACAATGACTTGAGTTCGATCATTGCGCGAAGCTTTCCGTGTGCGTTGGGAGCAGGATGGGAAGGAAGGGGCGCGCTGCCGTTGGCATTTAGAGCGTGCTCGTTTGCGGCACCTAAAATATCTTCTGCAAGAGAGTCAAACCCGCCGTCACCGATTATGGCATCCAAGCCTTCAAGTTCAGAGATACGTTGTGAGATGCGAGCCTCTATGAAGCAATCCCGTTCGTTGACGACTTGGTGGCATAAATGAGGGGATGAGAAGGCGTTGTAGACGTGTCGCGAACACGGTCGGATCGACATCGGCAGGACGAGTGAGACGGGTGAAAGGGAAGCGGAAGGCGTTGTCCCCGAGGAAGGGACCCTTTTCCAACTCTGTGGGGGATATGTTGGGAAGGATATGGTGGTGGTCTGTTCGTCCTGGACTCTGGGGCTGTTCGGGCGGGGGAGGGGCAGGAGCGACGGCAGAAAGGGAGGGTCGATGGACTGCTGTAGATGCTCTGGGAAAAGAGAACCGCGAGAGATGAGACTGAAAGTGATTATTTGAGCGCGGAAAGCGCTGATCTGATCCGGGGTGAACGAGACCAGCCTGAGGGTAGACGGTGTGAGAGGCGCAGCGGGCAACTCACCTGAGGTGACGGAGGGGGAGACATACTGGTTCCCGGGTGCGGGGGGGACGACGGCTACGGCTGACCAGTGGGATCCGTTGAAGGAGTGCTATTAAGTCTTCTAGCCTGGCATCATCGCAATGGCGGAACATTTTCGGACGCTCAGGACGCCAATGGGAGTGCCTTTCTCGCTGTGTAGTACATCCGAGTCATTGGAGTGATCGTTCCGGTCGGTGTTCGAGGTGAAGCCTGAGCGTCAGTGAAGTTATCATTCGACAGCGAAAGCGGCAATTTACGGTCAGACAGCAACTTGCACTTTCACAAATTTCACACACTTGTCAAAGCAAGTGAGTCAAGTGCCACTGGCTGAGGATGCGGCTGCTACTAATATTAATGCGAACGAACGTCTCAGTACGACGCTAACAGTATATTCTGGTAACTGATCCGACTTTTTCATAATCGTAATTTCGTAGCCTCGTTGACCGGCCACCGAAATAAAGCACGCACCCTCTTGCAGCCATATTGTGATCGAAATCGACTCATGGGATCTCGATAGCAAATTGGCCTTCTTCGTAGCATTGTACAGCAACCAGGAAGTTGCGATAGCCAGATGCAAACGGACTGCCGAGTTGGTGAGAATCACGCCCTTCTGAACGAGAACGAACGCACGCTCACTGCAGCAGCTCCGAGTCGAACGTGTGTGCATTGTGAATCCTGCGCCCACCCCCATCTCCCATCGCTGACATGGACCATCCCCCCACAGGTAGAACTCTCCATCATACAACACCTTGCAAATCGAGGTCGTCTCACGAGAACCAAGGATGTACTTAGACAGGATATGGTTGCATACTATCTTCCAATTTACGATGTTTTCTTGGCACACTCCCACTTAGTTTCCAACTCATACCATCGCCGTCCAGCATCGCCAATCTATGACAAAGTTACAGTACCCATAGAGATTTGAATGCAAGATATACGTACCCAACCAGGAGATCCGGTGGCGGCAACTCATCGATGCATCCTCGATGTACGGCGCTTCGAGGGCCTGCACTGCAGTCACCTGTTTCGTCGGATCGTACGCCACCAGTTGCTCCACCAGATTGCGACCCGCAGGCGATAACCATCTAAGGGAGCATAATAAGCACGGAAAGATTGATATTAGACAGAAGCAGGACTGACCATTGAAAAAGGTCTCTAAAGTGGTCCCGTAGCGTAGGGTAGTGAGGTCGCCGTTAGGTTTCAGAGACACTGGAACTTTCGCGACATCCGAATCATGGACGGTCGGCGAAAGTGGTCGAACAGCCACTACCGACACCGGCATAACCTCCGGCAGCAACGCAAGTCCAATGGATTTAAAGCCCACGGGTTTCAGAAACTTTGCTCTAGAAGGAGAAAAGGTCGTTTCTGCATCGTTAACGACGTTAAAATCGTCTCTTGAGGGTGGGATTCTGAGGTCGGAGGTACAACGGGAGGTGGGTGCATAGGTTCGATAGATCGCCGGGCCGACTCAGGAGAAGTGGAAAGGGCAGCTACACAAACGTGAAGTGAAAACCGGGTTCAAACCGTCAAAAAAAAAAACAACATACAAAATGATTTCCGTTAACATTAGCCTTCTCACTTGTCGGCTCGGATCTTCGTCGAGGGACAAGCTGGGTTGTCGCTCGAGGGTGGTCTTGGATATAGATAGAGAGGTGT
>JBBPPD010000114.1:0-19716 GCA_038091795.1 Leccinum olivaceoglutinosum | reverse complement strand
AGTACAAGGAGTCGACTGATCGAACTTGTCGAGCGCGACGGCTCCAGCGATCCTTATGATCTTGAAGGCTTACAAGCCGAGCGCAGCCCACAGTATGACGGTCGGCGGAACGTGGGTAAGAGCAGTCCGATCAACTCTCTCAAATGATGTAAGGTATGTTACTCCATTTGGTGTCTGAACGTTTATACTTCCAACGCGTCCTCAGGTCTGCGCAGTGGCAGCGCGACCTGGACATACCAAGGGTCTACAAACGGTCCAACTAGAGCGCGGTATCAATATATTCGACGAAGACGAGGACGACCCTGCGATCAGTCAACGTCAAAAGGGTAGCATATTTCTCCGCAGCGCAGTCAAGGGACATTGAAGATCCGAGAGCTGTTTGTGAGTCGGTTCTGTCTAGTCCCTCTATTTGGCCGACCAATCGCTTCTCTTTCCCTTTGTAGCCGAAGAAATCCTATTGCGAACCGACAGCATTTTCCATCTACAGGGCGGCACCCAGGCACCCTGCCGGCCACACGACAAGTACTCACGGACTGGAATCACCAAAAGCTCCTTACTTTTCGATCCCGCCCGCGATCCATCCTTCGATGATACCCTCCACGGTTCCCAACAGCGCATCTACGACCGGTATCGCTGCCATCGTGGCACCCGGCGCCGAGACGGTCTGGGCAGGCGCAGATCCTGACAGAGTTCTCCAAACGTTCGAGCTCGCAGGCTTTTTCGGCGCTGCGGCCGCGGGCAGAATATGTCAGCGGAGGGGGAGGGGGCAGAGGAGGCGCCGATGGCGGACGCCACGTCGGAGGGTTAGGAGGCGCAAGCGGTGATGGTGACGGACGAGATGCCAGTGAGGATATTAAAAGGTCGCTCTCGCCCGGGCTCAGTTCCATGGACGGGAGGCAGCGTCGTCCAGTATGATCGGTGGATCGTCAGACCCGGCGTTCTCACGGACTCCGAAGAGGTTCCAGAGGGCTAAGGACCTATCGGTGAGAGCCATCATTACCACCCGCTGCGGCGGCGGGCGCTGAAAAGGGACGCGAGGCGGGCAGTGACGAGGATGTTGAGGCGGTCGCAGAATAGTATGGAGTAGAGGTAGAGGCGGATGGGTTGCAGAATACGTTTATGGCGGGGATCGAGCGTTATAGATGGAACGTTGGCGGGTCGACGTTTGCTATCGGGTTTGTGTTGTTATTTAACCGCCCGGTCCACGAAGCGACTTGAAGGAATCGATGTTATTGTTCCTGGACCCGTTAGGGGACAGGTATACAAAGCATTAATTCGTGGGAATGACTGGGTTGACCGGAAGCAAATTCAACAACCCGGGTCTTGCGTTCTACCATATCTGGATGAGATTCCAGTGATCCAACCTGGGAATTGATGCGGATCCTGTTTCAATAGATAAAGCCCTCCGGGCGGTCCTGGACCCTGGACAGTTACACAAGCTACATATATTACATTTTGCAACTTTACACATCTTCGCTGACAACTTCCTACGTAGACCAGTCGACGAGGCTTAGCTGCTGAAGAAGACCACTTGCGTTGTGATGCATAGTGGGTGAGTGAAGAAACACCAAAGCTTTAGGTTGATCATGGGCAATATAATCTGCAATATATGTTGACCGTCTATGATCCAATCAGCATTCAAAAAACATTGCTTACCAATAATGTGGTTGATTGGAATCAGTGAACCATCAGGGCGATTGATAATGATGGTTTTATCGGGAATGTGGAACATGTTATGTATGAAGTAAAAGAGACCTTCTTCATACTTGAAGGTGACTGTTTTGTCCTGTGGATAGTTCACTAGCAGTAGTTGTATTGAATGCAGAACAAAGAAGAATTCAACACACCGTTGATCCGACCTTCCATGATCACAAGAGGATAAGCGAGGCTGGCGCGTATACAGCATTTCATTCGACGAACTTATAAGAGAACAGCATGATCTTGTTTAATGTCAATTCGAAACATAGATGCCAATTAATACATCTGAATCACACAAGCAAACACCCTCAATAACAAGAGGACGAACATTTAGAATGGTGGATGATATGGATGGATTTTCCACCATGGGGATATCGAGTGTGAAGAGTGAAGAGGAGAAGGACAACTACGGGCGAGACAAGAAGAGCAATCCGGCCATGCGCGAGACATAAACAAGGAATCTGACATCCATATTATGACAGAATCCAATGTTCGGCAACACGCATGAAATGAAATATACAAATTAAGATGAGATTCAACCGAACCGTCCTAAGAAGGGAACATAGTGACCTAGTTATTCACACGCGTTTTCACACGCATTATTACTTTGAAAGCCTGAACCCTACGGGTCCAGGAATATAGTTTCAGTTTCTATGCGGATACTGTTTCAGCCGGTTTCAGCACTCTACGCTACAACCTTTTCACTTCAGCAAGTCGTTATTCTCCATACTACCTTCATGTCTGCTCCTTTATCAGTGCCGGTCTCCGATTCTGTTTGTGCTTTGGTCGTGGAGGGTGTATCAGTCCGTGATTGTGATATTCACGACGGTCGTGTGTCCATAGAACAGTTACGTTGAGATTTTGATTTTCTTGCTGTCTCTGCCATTGACGACCTTCCTGATGTGCATTGGTGGTCATCAGGTCCAATCATTAGTGTCGCTTTCCGTTCAACATCGGAGTGTGTGGAGACACTGCCTTCTTTGGGGGTACATGCTCAGGCTCGTGTCCATTGCAGTTGCACATCGCATTCCTTGTGGGCAACGTCCTGTCAAATGCATGCTGCAGCATGTGCTTCGGACTCATGTATGTTATGATTGTCCGACCAGATCATTGGATGTGTGCACGGTGCACTCGCGCGTTCAAGGCGAGCTACGAGTCTATGACTGTGCCCGTGCGTCGGTATCAAGTTGTCTAAGCTAACGGCACCTGCACCCTTCCCTCCAGACCCAATGTAGCAATAACTTGTTGTTCATTTACTACTAGTCCGGGGCTATTGCCTTATCATATTCAGCCGTTTTCATTGAGTGCTAGTTACTAGTTTGTCGTGATCCGACATCATTACCCGTGGCTGGTACCCGTGAGCGACGTGCCGTCAACATTGTCGCGTTGCGACATCTCAAGTTGTTGATTGTGATCATATTTTGTTTTTATGTCCTGTGGGGACACCTGGGTCCAGGTCTGCCCTATTTAACCGCCCGGTCCACGAAGCGACTTGAAGGAATCGATGTTATTATTTACATACGTGCTCAATATTCATCTTTAGTTCGCGATACGTGTCAGCATTAATCAAAAGGATGTCCAAACGCCCCAGAGGTCCAGGGAAATCGCGATCAGAACGCCCTGTTTCCCCAAGCGAGTTTCTCATCCACCTCCGAGTCATCGTCGCCTTTCCCGCCACCGATCGCGTTGGCGTGCACTGATGACGACTCCACGAGTAACGCCTGCTTGCGCGGTTCAGGTCCGACAGTGGCTGCGTTGATAAATTTGACGAAGCCTCAGACTGTAGTGACGGAACGGGCATTGATGCAGCGTTCGATCGTTTTAGATATCGTTGTGATCATGATCGAGTCACGTGGGAAGGGAAGGGGTAGTGAGTGAGGATCAAACGGACAGTGTGAACGGAACAGAGGTCGACTTACCTCTGCGTCGCGTCTACGTAGTGTTCTCGGCGAAGAAATCAAATCCCAAATTAATATCGACGTGTGCTTCAGCTCCTGATGGAGCAAGGCTGCAACTTCTGGGGAAGTGACGGCTTTATCACTACTCGAAAAGGCACACCGCCATCATCATGCCCAGAGAGCTTGGTCCCTGGTTTATAAGGCCAAATTGCGTGCTTCAACGTAGTGGGAATCACTGGTAACATAGTGCCTCACATAAAACCATCAGACTCGATTAGTCAACGGTAACACGTTCATCCACTCTTTGCTGATAATCAACGGCTCGTTGCAATGTTGTCGATCATATCGTTGGCGTGGTTTTACATGAAACATGGTGGTGGCATTGCGGGTCCTCCCACGACACCACCGTGACCGTGTCACAAAGGAGAACGCAAGACACGACGCGGCGTGGACTCACCCAGATTCGGTCCCGACGGGCGGGTAACGCCAGATCTGACCGCTTAGATAGCGTCGTAGAAAGAGCCCCTCATAATTTCCCTGACGGATGCGTCAGGAATAGATACGTATACAAACTTGACATTAATCACGAGGTAACAGCGGGGATGATCTTTTCGGCGTACTGGACAACTAGGACTCGTTCATGGAGATCTGTGAGATGGAGTCGGGACTGTGTGTATGCGTCTCAGAGGTAGTTTGAGGGATGCTAGGTCAGATAACTCAAAAGAGTGGACGCCTGTAAGTTGAGAGTGATGAAGTCCGCATCTGAGTCTGACTAGTACTACTGGAGCTCTTGAGCACGTCCACGGCATGACGGTTTCGTCGTTGACCGACAAACAGGACTCGTCAGCGCCATGGGTGCTTCAACAGGGATATGGTGATATGCACGAGATTGCCACCGGTCCAAGTCTCCAACATCATGGTTCACACACGTCAAAGTGCCAAAAAAACTCACCGGTGACTCTGCAAAACGCATCTCCAACTCCCCATCCCTGCTGTGGCGTTGTGGACAGCGAAAGGGACGGGCATGATGTTTGGCGGGGTTGTAGACGAGGAGCAGGGAGAGGATGGGTTGGAGTGTGTTTTTGAATGACTTGTACGGGGCTCCTTTAGGCTGGTACGGGTGTACCCGATGTGAGTGCAAGTCCGACAGCGTATCATAGAGGTTTCTGAGTCTACCTCGATCAAGGTCACTGCAACTGCCTAGTCTGGTGACCAGACTGAGCTATGAGGCTGTGAGGCTCGACAGCTGTTCGCCTCACAGCCTCGTACTTAGACAGTTCTGGTCACCAGACTAGCCACTGCCAGGTAAACAGGAATTTATAAATTTCCCACGGTGTTTCACTTTTCCAGAGGTCAATGCATCAGTGCCCAATCATATTTATGATATCACCGTCGACAAAGATCAAACTGATGAGTTTTTGACTTTGCATGACGGGGGACGTAGTAGCCTGTCGTTGATTGGTCGACCTTAATTCAATGTCCGACTTTCCAGTGTGAGCAAAGTCAACCCCATGGTCAAAATCCCCTGTTCAGGGAATCTGCCTATCTATCTCGGGTGGCAACCCCCATGCCTCTGTCTCTGGGTCTCGTGATATGACTGCTGGCACATTGACAAGAATCGGAAACTTTCTCATGTCTCAGCTTCGTGAATACGAGCAGAAGGGTGACAAAATACGTGGTCATGACTCGGGTGTCCACGCTGCAGTGGACCGGTTGAAAGAACAACTCATCGCATACGCCAAAGGAGTTTGGCCGTTCAATAGATCCGTTTCTGCGCAAACGGATGTTGCTTCATATTGGCACGGCTTTCTGGAGCATGATGATGCAGACGTTCTTGCGGTAAGCATGTCACTCGGCGTATAAGTTTAAGAAAGATAGTACTTTGCTACGAAACTTTTTGCAGTGACAGTCAACTCCATGGCAGATGAACGGACCGAGAAGAGCTCAACATTGGTTAATCAAGTCCAAGTGCGACAATGGGCACTTATGGAGCAACAAAATGCACGTAGAGAGTGATTTTCTATTGCTATCACATATATGCTCATACTAGGAACAGTAAGTTGAACGAAGAAAACTCGCTGTGCTCAGGTGCCGTGACCTGTGCACCGGTGGCAGGTCTGATGTCAATACGGTGTCGGGCCACAGTGTCAACCCGCTGGCTTGTCCAGACTCGGACTTGATCATTCCACAGGAGGAAATGGGAGCCGTGATTCCTGAAGATGATTCCGGCTGGTTAGATGGTGATAACGATGCTGTCGAGAATGATCCGGATTACCATGCTTGTGCTGGTGACTCCCTTGTCAGCGAGAGAGAAGCCAACATTGACGTCACAAGCCTGAGGTTGCTAGACCTCCTGTCTGACAAGCCTCTCAAGGAAGACAGCCGCACTGAAACCTCCAGCGTCAAGTCTCCAGCAGGTCAATCATCCGACAGTGCTGGGCTCGGATCCAAGTCAGTGGACTGGTCGTTGACATTTTTGTAGTTATTTTTGTGGCTAGAACGGATAAATATGGACGTGTCAAAAACTAGTTTTTAACACACGTCAAAAACCCTTGCAGAGGCTGACAAAGTTTTTGACAGTCCAAAACTCAAGGATTGAGTTTTTCACGGAGCCCTATCGCCTGCATTGATGGCACGTCCAACCAGTTCGGTCGCAGTGTATGTGATTGTTTCGTCTGTTCGTTTAGCGTGTCCTTCTGGATTCATTACCATGGTCAGATCACAAATGTGGTGAAACTCTTCGACACTATTGATCTGAAATCGACAAAGAGAAAGCAGTTTGCGTATTATTCCCGCGGAGTCGGTACGCGTACAAGATCGCAGGCCCTTGTAGACCGTATGAAGGACAAATTCGACATGGCAGTTGCATGGTTCGTACTACCTAGTATCTTATATTGCATTTCGACGGAAATGTTCCACCACAGGAGTGTGGATGGAAATATAAAAGAGGCATACGGCTGGCAAGCAGAAAAGTATGAGGAGGGGGATGACATATTCCTCTTTGGTACCTTGGGCTCCTTTTTGCGAGATGCGTAGCTGATGATCCTGTCTTAGGGTTCTCTCGAGGCGCATACCAAGTCCGTGCTCTTGCAGGGATGATACACGAGGTATGGGGCAAACCGGTTGTCTTTGTCATGCTGCGGATCTATCTGTACACATGCGTTAGGTCGGGTTGATAAGGACACGAACAGAGAGACAGGTTGGCACGTGAGTAGTTGACTCGAACTAACTCGAATATGTTTGATTGACACAGAGAGGCGACTAGTGCCTACAATCATTGCGAAGCAATTCGACCGGGGAATGCAGCAATTTATACGCGACACAGACGCATACCGCGTTTTGAAGCACATATATCTACCCCGGACGCTCTTTGCCGAGAAAGAAACAGCACCATGGCGCGTCAATGCTCCGATCAGACGTAAGTCGTCTGTTATCGCATCTTTCAGCGTGTGCCGTTTACTGAAGTATATTGTAACAGCCGACGTAACCGCCATGCTGGAAAAGATGTTGAAGGCTGTTGAAGGGGAGTTGTCGGAAGAGGACCTAATGTGGTTCGGAGATACGCTGCCGCCCGACGTTCAGAACTGGGGTCGCGCTCTGAAGTTCCTTGGCTACACCACGGCGGGAACGGTGCTCTTCCCGGTGGCACTCGGCGTATCCATCGGCATCTCGGCGCTAATGCTGGTTGCGCTAATTGTTGGTGCCCCAATTTACCTATCCATCCAGGCGTCCGAGTACGTGTTTCCAATCCTTTTTTTCCCCATTGAATCTGAACGGATGATTAGCCTGGTACGACGGCCACGCAATCGCAAGCCTCAGTCCGACGGTGGCGCCCCCGAGGACATGTATGAATCTGATAGCGATCAGGACGACGAAGAGGACGAGGACGCACCGATACCTGACGACGACAGTGCTCTGCATATCATCACTCAGACGAGAGGAGGCAGCGGAGGAGGGAAAGGAGAAGAGGCAGGCTGATGATGTAGCAGGTTCGACCCGCGCGGACGAGGATTCTCGTTCAACGACATGCTGCACGGACTTTGTTCGTGTGATTTCCCTTTCCGAGTAAAGCACTTGTGGAACGGGGCAGATATCAATAAGATGGATGTCTTCTCTCAAATGACATGCAGAAGCCCCCCAACTCCAGGAATTTTTTACTATGCTTCACACCGACGTATCGGGTGCAGGGAGTTATATCCGAGTGGCTGCTCATCGGTATCTGGCTGGTCTTGTGGAATATCACGCTGCCTTATCTTGGCCCATACACCAAGCAACGAGACCGCGCTTGTTATTGACAGCGGAAATCAGCTTTCCGTCGTGCTAAAGAAGCTTACAATATGGAATTGAATTGAATGTTACCGACGCATCCGACGGAAATACAGAAAGAGTCATCGTGATTCGTGACGTTAGAGAATACTTTGTTAGAGGCAGATTTCTCGGAAATTCCATGATTCAGACACTGGCAATTTGAACTTGGCTCCAGCCGGAGGTCTCGAGATCAACTTGAGATGGCCCCGATTTATAAGATTACATACCGTATTTTCTTCTTTGTCTTCTGAACGACCCGTTAGCATCAACGTCGACGTCGTTTGCGGCTTCAAATGAAGGCGTCCCAAATCCAAAACTTGCGCAAATAAAGTGAACGACTTTATCCGACGGACCCTCATACAAGAGGTGCGAATCTTCAACTTGGCCAAGCTAAAGTCAACGAAGTTTGTTCATGGCCATCAGATGGGAGCTGCTTGCTTGACATGACTTCAGACTGAGTGGGATGAGCACTGTTTGGCAGGCGAGGGTGTGCACAAACACATGTGAGGGAAGGGCACTGGCAAGGGCAGGCGAGACGGCAATGTGTAGTGACCGTTGTGCGCTCTCGGTGGAACAAGAGCGCACACAACGGTCACAGCACGCTATGGAAAGGGAGGCGACGACGTTCGAGGTGGGGAGGGCAAAGGCAGGCACCGTGCCTCACATGTGGTGTGTACGTGGTGAGCAAGAGGGACGGCAAGCAAGGGAGGGCTGAAGTCGGTGATGAACAGGTTTTTATACTTGCTTCGTCGAAAAGTAGTAGGATAGCGATAACGATCAGTAAAAGTGGGATGGAGATAAAAGCAAGCGCCCAGGGCACGGGGATGCGTGAGCAAACACGTGTATTGTCAGATGCATATAATGGCGCACCGAAGGCGAATTCTCTTTGCACCACACCCCAACCTAGCCTACCAAGTATGTCTTCCGAAGTTCCGAGGTGCGCCTGATGGTGAGCGACGGTAAGCAGTACAAGATAATTTTTGCGCTGGGGAACTGACAGGAGAGAAAGGACCGAGTGGGGTGGACAGCACACGTGGACAGCAGGTGGATCCATCGGTGAGCAAAAACGATCTACCCAAGACCAGGCACTGATGGAACCTTGGGAATCGACTGAAAAGATGATCGCCTCCCATATCGTTGGCACGCCCGATCAAAATCAACGTTCAAGATGACATATACTCGGTCAAGTTTCTCCCCGACGGGAAGCACGTCGTGAGTGCAGGAATACATAGAAATATTTGAATGGAGAGTGGCGGATGGGAAGGAAGTAGGCGAGCCAATGGACGCTGGAAGAGCTGTTTACGACCTTGCAGTCTCACGGGACGGACAGTGGATCGTGGCTGGGGCGCAAGATGGTCGAGTGACTGACTTCAAAGCGCATAGCGGTGTGGTAAGAGCAGTGGACATTTCACCGGACTCGACAAGAATTAATCGCAAGCGGATCAGGTGATTCGACGCTTTCTGTTTGGTCACTTTCAACTAGTCTGGTGACCAGAACTGTCTACTATGAGGCTGTGAGGCGAACAGCTGTCGATTAAATTTGGTTCGCCTTTAAATTGGCAGGGAGCGTGGATTCCCACAGTCAGGCGGTTTTAGCCAATAGAAAAACGTGTAGTTACCGTAGATGAAAATAAAAATAAAAACCCGTCACGGTGAACAATATTAAAGCGTGTCCCCTGCCCTTGATCACGTCGCGTTCATCGCGTCATGGACACTTCCATTGCGCAGGGCGTCCTCGACTACACCATAGACGAACTACCCGTACTCCAAGAAATTGGCAACCGACTTCCTAATGATTATATTACATCCCTCTCGCACAATGACAAGATAGATGCTCTCCGCGCGTGCTAGTGCTGATACTGTCCTCGAGTCGTACATACCTTCAGAAGGCGGATTTGATGCTCAATGTTCAAGTCGACAGGCATAAATGATCTTCGAGCCCGGTGAAGTTCACGAGCATGTTATCTCGACTGGATTGCAAGCTGATCTAACAAAGTGAGAAGGGACGTGAACGAGAGGCAAAAATCGCATCCTGTAAGTGCTTCAATGGTCTGTCGTGATACTCCATTTGTCCAAAGGAAAAGCGAAAATGGAGCAGCAAAATATAGGCTGCAGTCGACCCTAGTTTCGCAAGCTGTGTGATTATGATGCGACATGGCTGCACCAGGGAATGAGTGGTACACAAGCGATAATTGAAGTTGCACGTACTAGAACAATCCTTGATAGTATTGTTGCGTTTAGCACGCCCGGTCTGTGCTGCATTAGACAGGTTCTTGCAAAGGACAGGCGTACGTTTCTCGATCATTTCACCAGCAGTTGATTGTCCCATTCCGCAAGGAACTTAGGCGTGATAGAGGCAATCCGAGTCTTGGCTTGTAGTTCGTCCTTTATGTCATCCACCTCTCCGTGTACCTTTTGCATCACAAGTTCAATGGCGTGTGGTTCCATCCACTGGCATGATTCTATCGAGAACGTCAATGATGGCACCGTGACGTTGTATGCGTTCATTTGGAGATAGGCGTTTCTTCTGAGAGTGACTCGATGTTGTGCTTGAGCCGGACAAGGAGGAATCAGAAGAGCTGCTGGAGTGAGAGCTCATAGTAACTGGTATTAGTATACGTTGCGAGTCCAAGTCTAAGTCGGATGATGACTTCCCCGACTCCCACGATAGTGGGGAGGGTTTTGTCAGGCGCAAAAATCAGCTGTCTGCAAAACGGTTCGCTTATGTAAACGATTGCTTATGTCAACTTACGTAACGAAGAATTACGTAACGAAATAGGAGCTTCAAGCTCTGTAAGCGCTCAGTGACGACGTATTTCATTGTGTTGTCCGTTGTTCCTCTAGGCTATCCTAAGCTATTGAGTTGAAACCGTAATGTACATACTTGAAACCCATTGTGCAAAATATGAGTATGCACTGATCCAGACAACCTTGTTCGCAGCAAATATATGTCAGACCGAATTCCCGGCTCCTTTTGTGGAACCAAGGAACTTCAAGTTCGAGGGTTTTCGGCGGCGTGATCATCACGCTGCTCCTTGAGTTATATTGAAATAGGTGGCTCCGACCGAGGGGAGTCGGGGACTTGGCGCAGGCGCGCCGCTACGATATTATACTTCCACGTGACTACTTCTAAACTTGGATTCTACCACCTGACTGTGGGAATCTGCGCTCCCTACCAAAGGCGAACCAAATTTAATCGACAGCTGTTCCGCCTCACAGCCTCATAGCTCAGTCTGGTCACCAGACTAACTTTCAACTGGCCAGCGGCTGCTTGCCCTATTTGCGCACGAATTTCACGTGTTCGCAGTCAAATTTTCGCCCGATGATGATCAATTTATCGCCACTGCCGCAGGGACTGTTCGTGTCTACGACAGTCACTACGGTAGACTCCTGGCCCAATTTCGAATTTCCGTAAAGACCGGATTTAACGCAAGCGTCGCCTGGACGAACGATGGCAAGAAACTCCTCACGGTCTTGTCTAACGAAGGCGTCATTCACTGTCTCGAGGTGTCTACCTGGACAACGCTCTCAAAATGGAACATTGGCGACGCAGGCTATATCACACTAACTACCAACGACAGGTTCATTGCAGCCTCCACAGATGCGTCGTTCTCACTCTGGGACGCTGCCACCCACGAACGCCTTGCTACGATCACAGTTCCTAGCTCCAGTCACACCCCACCAATGGCCGTCTCACCAAACCACGACATTGCGGTCGCTCCAGTGAATAAAATCATCCTTCGACATCTTTTGGACATCCTTCCCTCACACTACCGCGACAACGTCAGTTTCACAACTTTTATCAGATGTCATTACTTATTCGACTCAAACAGATTCTTTTGGAGCCAGAACCCCGCCGTTCAAGAACAGAAAACGTTGATATCGGAGACACGATAGAGCCCTTACATGTTCCGAATGCAAGTCCAGGTGTGTTTACCAGCCAGCTGACTGCATTCATTCCCGTCAGCAACGAGCATTGCGAGTCTCGAGGAGATCATTCAACGTCTCCATGACCAGCTTGCTTCATTGAACAAAGACAACCAGTCCCTTCGCGCACAGCATGAAAGCAAAAGTGCGTGTTGTCTTTCTTCACTCACACCTCGTTGACGTTACCTCTCAATGTATAGAAAATCGGTTAGGCGAAATTGTAGTAAATCTAGAGAAATCAGCTCAGGGACTCCGTGACCAGCTTGCTACAGCCAACAAGGAAAAAGAAAGCCTTGGGCACACCCTTCGTGTTTGAGAAGAAACCTCCAGTGCGTTCAGTCCAAGTTCACTCCCACCCCATTGACAGCCGCCTCTCAACGCCCAGACAGTCGATTAAACGAAACCATCAAGGCCCTAGCAGACTCGGGTACGTTTATCATGACTTCGGTTCACAACTATCTGACCCGTTGTCTGTCCATAGAATGAAAAATTGGCGATCTCGAGCAAACCGTCCAAGGGCTCACTGACCAGCTTGCTGCATCGCATTCACCCTGCGCGTGCACGAGAAGAAGCATGAATGTGAAGTTATGTATGCCCGCGGTCGCGTATATGACGCTGCACAATATCTTCTCGACATTATCGACATCACGAACGAGGATCTCAAGAACAATGAGTTGATCATGAACTGGCTTTAAGGCGAGTGTCTTCGTCATTTCGCACTATAGTATCAGTATCCTCAACCCATGCCGTCAGAATTCACGGACAGATGCGTATCACGCCTTCGGACCATCGCAGACGACGCGTCAAACGCGGAGCAACACGTCGAGGCGTTCTCAGCCTACTCTGCCGTGTTATCAATCACCCCCTCGCCTTCAAGTACCATGTTGATGGGATGGGGCTGCGTTGTCATTCAGCCGATGAGGTATTGAGAGGCGCAAACAAGGTATGGCGTGCTTTGCATGATCGTCTATAATGGCTGAACAGGTCTCGTGCCATTCAGTTCATGTCTCCAAAATTTGGTCTTCATCGGGCAGTCTGTGATATTCTTGAAGAAGATGGTCGTGTTACAGAGGCGATCGAATTCTTCCGAAAGATGAAGGATGAGCTATCAGAGGAAACGCACGCCTTCGACGATCGACCGCAGTGGGAACTTGGTGGGTCGTTTCATTGGCGACACTGAGAGCGATCTAAGAATGTGCAGGTTTCAAACAACGTTGTATCAAGAAACTTGAGAAACGCGCTGATGCAGCCGAGGACCATAACGTGGTCATCAGACACTATCCCAGTGCACTCTCGCTCCACCCGACGACCATCAACAACATTATTGTCAAATGCTGCAAGGCGCGAGCAGGTTTACTGGAGGAGGAACTCGTCCGCGTTACCAAGGTATGAATTGACTCGGACTCACACATTGTACGTAGTTGACGGCAGTGATGGTATATTCAGGCTATTGAACATGACCCGTCGAACTACAAAGGCTACAAGAGGAAACATTCCGTATTACATTGCATGGGCCGCTACAGGGAGGCGTTCAGTGCGTTCGAGATGATGTTGTCGACGATAAATAATTCAGTTGACCCACAAGTTTGCGGTGAGCCCGGTGAATCTAACCCGGATACAAATTCATGACGTCTTGATAACAGACCTTTATTTCGACACGACTCCATTCATCCGAGAGGCCGTCAATGACACTATCCGTGACATACCCCGCATGCTCATCGACACCGTCACTGGTCGTCTCTATGATAAAATACAGCAAGCCGCTGCGTTTGAAGAACAACCGATCTTCGATGAGCTTCGGTTTGCAATGACTACCCATGATCGTCTTGATTATGCGCGCATCAAGCAAGAGGTCGAAAAATTCTATCAATATGTGATGTTCTCGCACAGGTGGAAGCCTCCCGAGCCGACGTTCCAGATGGTCGAGGACATCTCGCTCTATGGACTACCCGAATCCCCCACAATCGAGAAGCTCATCAATTTTTGTAAAATGGTTCAATCTCGCCGTTTCCGGTGGGCATGAAGCGATACGTGCTGTGTCAATCAGGCGGACAGGGGGGTTCAGCAAGAATCTGTGGTGGCCATGTTTCGGTGGCATTGTCGCGCAGCACTCACAATCGTCCATCTCCTCGGCGTGATCTCGAAGTCACAGCAAGAAGGCGATCTTTGTAAAAGTATCTGGAACGTGGACATACCAGGAGTACGTTGCTTCGAGGGTCATTCAGTTCTACACAGAGGATTGGAAGCCATACCTCGGTCTGGACATCGCTAATCACAAGGAATCCCCCATCATTCTCTCGGAGATGGAGCAGGCAACCAAGTTTGCCACAGAGAAGCTCGCCACGATCCAACCGGGGCTAGACAGGGTGCGTGAGAAGCTGTATCTGGCTTCGAAGCGCCAGACTACGCGGGAAGAGGACATCGCATACTCATTATTGGGATCTTCGGCGTCGCCCTACGGCGAAGGTCACCAAGCCGTCGGTCGGCTGTTGGAACACATCCTCGCACGTTCAGATAATGTCACCATTCTCGCCTGGACTGGGACTTCGGGAGGTCATCCCAGTTATCTCCCCTTCAATCTCACTGTTTACGACCAAGCTCTGCCTCCGCATATTCCCCAGATTGAGACCGTTGAGACGGATCAGATGGTCCCAGACTTGCAATCATCCTTACCTGATCCCTCTTCCATCGTTGCGTTTTATGAACGACTCCTCGATCTCCCATCACTATTCCTATTCCTTGTTTCTGGTCGCCTTCGACTTCCTGGACTCTTCTTCCGCCTCACCGATTTGGCCCGTCTTGCGGCACCCGAATCCGACTCGAGCCTTCAGATCTATCGTGCCACGGCGTCGATTCTCGGCGAGGTCCGGATCAAGACCAAAGACAACTCGCTCGGGATGCAACGTCTTGTTCTCGTTCATCCATGGATCAATCCCTTACTTGATGAGGACTTCACTGGCGACGATGCTCTATTTGATCTAGACGCACGCGCGCTGCGGTTCCTCGTCCGGCTTCGGCAGCCTTTCGGGGCATTGCTGCTAGCCTCGCAGAAGCGCGGGCAGTACAAACGCGTGGCAACGGACAGTTTCATCCAAGTCCAGATTCGGGCGGAGACGTCGTTTGAATGAGTTGAAACTTGATGGCGAGCATTGGTACGGTCGACGTTATTTCGGGATGACGCATTTCGTTACGTTTACATGTCCCGCCATGGTTGTCATGTTCTTCTGTTTGTCTTTGCTACTTCGTCTCCACGACCTGCCCGGTTTGTTCTCTCACCTGGCTGACGTCCAAGGTAGCTACGAAAGTGTTTTGCTCGGGGCTGTCACTGGATCATGGCATATAATTTCTACGTTTCCCAACCACACCTGTCACATCTAGTCCAATGACTACGTCTTTTCCTTCTAACATAATCACAGTTCGTGTCAGCTGTCAAGCTTTCAAACCCAACATCGGCAGGGCCATTGAATCGGTGACACTGGAGGCACCTTGAATCTTTGTATTCCTGTCGCACGAAATCCGTATATCCTCACGGCGCGTGATCCCCAATTTGACGACAAGCTTGTTTTTCTACCTCAGTAGGTCATGACGGCATACGGGCCAGCTTGGCCGCGTACTTCATTGCCGGTCCATTATTTAGCCGTGCTCTGACCTGTAGACTACAGCTGTGTATGTTGTAGCGGCACATATGTGCCCAGTCCCCGACTCCAGAGATTTTTTGCCATGCTACTTTTACCCAGCTCCTCCACGCCGACTTTTCGATTGAGAGGCATCTGGCGGCGGGAGTTGAAGACTGCATATGCTGTATCCGAGTGGCCGTAGCATCGGTATCTCGAAAACTCGCCGGCAGCTGTTCTTGTCTATCTTGGCCCTATCCGCCCTATGTACCAAATCGCGCTTTTTATTGTTGTTGACAATGGACGCCAGCTTTCCATCATGCTAATAGAGCTTGTGCAACGTGCAATAGAACTGAATGTTACCGACGCATCCGACGGAAATCCACTGACAGCAAGAGTCATGGTGATTCGTGACATATTTATTAGAGGCAGGTTTCTCGGAAAATCCATGATCCAGACGCTGGCAGTTTGAACTTGGCTCCAGCCCGAGGTCTCGAGACCCGGCGAGATGAACTTGAGATGACTTCGATTTATAAGATTACATACCATGTTGGCTTCTTCGTCTTCTGGGCGACCCGTTGACATCGATGTCAACGTCGTTTGCGGCCTCAAATAAAGGCGTCCCAAGTCCAAAACTTGCCAAGATAAAGTGAATAAATTTATCCACCTGCAGGAGGTGCGGATGTTCAACTTGGCCAAGCCAAAGTTAACGAAGTTTGTTCATTGCCATAAGATGGGAGCTGCTTGCGTGACATGAGTGAGCGGTATGACGGGGGGAGGCGCACTGTTGGGCAAGCGAGGGTGTGCGCACGAACACAAGTGGGGGAAGCCTGGGAGCTTGAAGGTACAGAACTAGGGCAGGCGAGACGTCAATGTGCAGTGACCGTTGTGCGCGTCACAGCACGCTGTCCTCGGTGTGGCGAGGGAGGCGACGACGTCCGAGGTGGGGAGGGCAAAGGTAAGCATGCCGCATGTGGGAGTGGTGAGCAAGAGGGACGGCAAGCAAAGAAGGGCTGAAGGCGGTGACCAACGAACTGGCTTTGATGGCTACTTGCTTCGTCGGAAAGTAGTATGATAACAGTAAAGGCGGGATGTAGATGAAAGCAAGCGCCCAGGGCACGGGGTAAATGCGTGAGCAAACACGTTTATTGACACAGTAGTATGATGGCGTACCGAAGGTGAATTCTCTTTGCGCCACGCCAAAACATAGCCTACCAAGTATTTTTTCCAAGCTGCGCCGAAGGAAGGGGGACGGTGAGTAGTACATATATGTGGTGCTCTGATGAACTGACGGGAGAAAAAGGACCGACTGGCAGTGAGGTGGACAGCCCACACGGACAGCAGGTGGATCCATCGGTGGGAAAAAAAAAACGATGAACCCAAGACCACTGAAAATGAGGCACTGAAGGAACCTCGGGAATCTTACTGAAAAGATTATCGCCTCCAATATCGTTGGGGCGAACCCAATCGATATTTATGTGCAAGGTCCCGTACAGTTGCCATTGTCAGTTGGTAAAATTTCTCCCCGACGGGAAGCACATCGTGAGCGGAGGAGCAGAAGGAAATATCTGACGATGGAGAGTTGCGGATGGCCAGGAAGTGGGCAAACCAACGGACGCTGGAAGAGCTATCTACGACCTTGCAGTCTCACGGGACGGAAAGTTGATTGTGGCTGGGACTGGAGATGGTCGAGTGACGGTTTGCCAGTGGCCCAGGCGGGGACAACGGCCGTGGGCCAATGGCGGATAGGATGGTAATGAGAGGGAAGGGTCTGATCATCCGATTTATCTACCTTTCATGGTTTCTTTCTGTAGTCTCGTGTAGCTTTGCATGATATAAGTTCAAGGAAGGGGGATTTGGGGGGGATTGAACATGCGTGATATTAGGAACGTCTGTTACTCAAAATTCGTATCGGAACCCATCAGCTATGCTACTGAAACGTTCGTCGACGGAGCGTTTTTTCCCACACATCTGGCTTATAGGGTGCGTGTGTTTGGCTTCTCCTGCACTCGAGGGCACGCGTGAGCTCCATGTAGCAGAAGAAGCAGGTGGCTGCAGATAGGAGGGTGCAATATGGGCGGGCAGGGCATAGAGCATGGTTGTTGTTTTTTGTCCGGTAGTGTGCACGTGTGTCAAGAGGGTATTAAAGCCTTGAGCTGAGCCCGTAAAGTGGCGTGAAGCCAGGGGGTGTTAAGGCGTGAAGCCAGGGGTTTGCCACAATACGGACCGGGACCGATGAAGGTACAGCCAGGTTATGGTCGGTCCGAGGCAGCGGGTTGTAGGGAGTAGGCGTGAAGCCAGTTAATTAGAGTGTAAGATGTAGAAGTTAGGTGGAGAAACAAAACAACGTCCATGAATGCAGAATACTCGCTGAGCGGCTTCCTCTCTCAGTTTCTTGTTCACCTTGCGATGCACTGGCAGGTTGTCCCGGGTCTCCTTGATCATGTTTTTGTCAATTGGTACGAGGACGAGGGATAGCCTCGTTATGCCAAGCAGGTTGTGTCAGCGGTTGTCCTGGTAAATGATGATGCACACTTGCCGAACTCGTCTGGGTAGCGGTGACAGCTCATGCAGATCTACCACCCCGCACAACGCCTTTACAAGGTTTCAATTTATTGCTTGAAGTCTTCCCGCATCCGAGTGCAAGATCCCTTGCCACCCCGTCCTCTCCCACCCCCCTCCCTCGTCCTTGTCCTCGCCGTCGCTCTGGGTAGGGCGACGCGCATGCATGTACGCACCGACTCACGACGCACCAACCTCGTCATCACCCTCGTCGCTTTCGCCCTTGCGTCACGCGACGCGCACGCCCAGCCTCGCTGATCATCGCCGCCGTCGTCACCCTTGTTCGCGATGCGCATGGGCGGCAATGCTCCCTGCTCTTCCATCAGTTGCGCTGACCACTCTAGGCCGCTCACTTTCACCCTCTGTTCGCCCTTGGCGTCGCGTTGCTCTTGTCCTCTCACGGAGCCTCCAACGCGGGCTCGTATGCATGCACCGCACACCCCGTGACCGTCAGAGACATGCTCAACTCTGTGCATCTCGTCCACCATCCCACGCATGGAGCTCGAACCTCCTCCCGCCCCATGTCTTCTCCTCGAACACCTCCGCATTCTCGCCGCAGAGTTCATGTTAACTTTTCTGCAGCTCTGCGCGCCACAACTGACTGTCTGCGGGACCAGACTAGTCTCCCGTAGGCAGACCCTTAGGCAGGAAGACAATCGTTCCTTAGGAACAGACAATAAAAGGAAAGGAAGGAAAATAAAGGAATCAGAAATTGCTCTGTGCCATCGGATGCCTCGGCATCACGATGGACTCGGCGGATATGTTTGAGCAAAGTTTAAACAACGCCGCCTCGGGCCCAATCTCAGTCTTCACGAGCAAATCCGCACACGCCTTGCTATCCCTAAGCTGGAAAAACGTCGCAAATGCCAACGTTGGCGAAAGGCTTGTTGCGGTCGCTCAACAGTTTGCTATGGTTTTGAATTTTTAGTTCACTGGCACATCTTGAGACTGACTGGGTTTGAACTTTAGCGCAGACGACGAGAATATGGTCACGTTCTGCCCAGTGATTCTCCATCATTCAAACTCGAACACAAGGGAGAAACAGCATGTTCCCGAAGTTGATGAGCCTGCCCCCCATCCTTTTGTGTCATACGAATAGCCTACTTACTTGTGAACCGAATTATGAGCCCTAGTGACTACACGAAGATCTCGTGGTGCACAAGATCTAAACCGTTTATGGATTCCAAGATACTCCGGGCATGGAACAACCCGATGACCTGATGACACCATGTGCCCCCCGTCTTCTCAGACGAATAACATATTAGCAGGGATCTAAGATACGTTGTTTTGTTGCAGCATTCACCTCCAAACGCCGAGGACATGGTACTTAGGACGGTGCGAAACAAGATCGTACATCTCTACTAGATGTGTGCACGTCGTTCCTGCCGAAATTATACGAGCACGTCGCCTCAGGTACTAATACGATCGTTTTTAAACGTGTGTTCCTTCGCTAGATTAGTGCTGTGAAGATCTGGCGGTCGTGTGCTGCTATTTTTGCGGACCCCCCTTCTTCCACTCCTCCCCGGAACACCCCATGTTGTTTTCGTTCCGGAAGCGGCCCAGAGCCAACAGTTCCAGCAGTGTTACTACGCTGAATAACGTTGCCGTCTCTCCCAGAGCTCAGTCCTCAAGGCATCCCGTGGCCCGAAAATCTTGTCGATGTTTCCGTCTTGCGCGAAACACCACCAGTCCCTGGCCCATCCCAACAC
>JBBPPD010000113.1:0-19847 GCA_038091795.1 Leccinum olivaceoglutinosum | reverse complement strand
AACATTTGACGAAACCATACCTGTTGGACAGCTTGCTCATTAACACTCTCCTGCGGGTCTTGCTTATTCTTTCCGATACTGGTTCTACTTGCCATCGCATCTTCATCGATCACACTTGCATGTCTTGAGAGCGACAATCTTGCTTTTTTTACTTGATAAACCTCCTTTGCTCTGGTGAGAACCTCGGATAGCCTTTTCTTGCCTTTGCGACAACTTTTTTCATGCCTTGTAAAACCCCCAGGGTCAGTGAATGTTCGACCACAAACACATGTCTTCGCGACAGCATCGGACATAGTACTGCCTCGTCGAAACTTGAAAGTAAGTGCACGTAGTAACTGCGAAGGTCGGTCTAATAGGGAGAAATGTATGGCATTATAAATGAAATTCCCACCATACTCCACGTTTCCTGTACCAAGGGAACGCGACACCCACATAAGCACCGCGTTGTGCCTTCGTTCTGTGAATTGAACGATGCCATCGGGATGATAATCACACATTCAAATTGTTTCGATGAAATCTTCGACGTACTGGAATACCCATGTCTAACAAACTCAAATATCTTTTTGCCTTGCGACATCCAGGCAGAAACCTCCGTCCGGGGAGTGGAGATCCCACTGGCAAAGGCTCGAGACGGCCACTAGCTCAGGGATATCGCCTAGAAGGTTGCACGGACAAGAGAGCCGCAGACGATGACGTCGTAAATACATGGAGAATTCAGGTATCGTTGAAAGTAAACGCTAAAATATGTGGGTGTGTTCCATTGATTAGAACGCGCTTCTGAAGAGAATGGTTGCTCGTCTGCAGCAGAAGTCGGAGCAAGAGCGGATCGCAAATCCGCAAGGGAGAAAGAATTGAAGCTATGCGAAAAAGAAGGTTGAATGAACCATGGCGCATGTTGAATGCGTCTGTGCCGTACCTGATGCGTCGCCAGCAGTCCTTCTCCAACGCGCATTCGTCCAGGACTTTGCCACAAAATCCGATCAGTCGTGAGGGGGTGCAAAATCAGCGTTGCTTGAAGGGCAACTCAGCTTGCTTATACCGAGCGTCGTCATATGGGGCCCAAAACAGGATGTTGTTCGTGAGACTCCGCAATAGCTGGATGTCGGGCACGCCCCGCACACTGATGATATTGTTCTGAACCCACAACTCTTGAACAGTGCATGCCACGCCTCCACGCCTTGTTAAGTTAAACTATGAGCTTGTTTTCGTCGGTATCCAGTGCATCTCGCCTGTGGAGTTACACGTTTGTCAGAATACAGAGACAACCGCAAAGCCAAGGGGGACATACGCAGCAGCTATCAACATCGACGTCTTTCCGTCGGACCAGCGATTAAATTGATGTATCCTTGTTTAAAGCCCTCGACTTTGAGTGTAACGCATCTCCACCACCATCTTGCGACTACTATGCAAAGGTGGTGTCTCTGGATCCAATAAGATCCGGCTCCTCGACTATAACAGTCGGTACCAGGAGGGCATCTCGGGCGCTGGGCTTATGTCGATCAAGCAGTTTGCTGTCTAACAAGAATGTGTCGATACTGTCTAGGGCGACATAACTTGAAGTTGCGTGGGTGATCTCCGAACGTCATAGAAATGATTTTGAACAGGCCAATGCTGGGTGAACGATCGACCTAAGGTTACCGAAATGACTCGAGTATCAGTGCTCGGTACTCACCGGACCTCTCAGGCTCCTCCGTTTGTTTTTTCTTTCGAAAACGCTACCGGCGCGAACAAGCCGGAAACTCCCAAAAAATCGTTTATCGATCGCACGAACATCAACTTCATCAGGCCGCTTGGCGGAGTAAACTCTGTAACCCCAGTGAGCGAGCGGATTTGGGATCGCGTGAGTGAAATTTCTTCTTACTGGACTCATCTCCACAACTATCTGGTTGAGAATTGTAGCCTGACCAGAGCACGACACGACGGCAGCAACTCTCCAGATTAAAACTCCGAAGCTCTTTGGACTCGGAATCCATCGCTTGCGACCAAATGAGCGATTTCGACAGCATCCAACGCGAACGCGCGATACAAACTGATTGCAACTTGATTTCAATACCAAGATTACCCCAAAAAATTGACTAGAAACAAAGAAACAGTACGAAGTAGTAAGGATGACCAAAAATAACGCCCTCATCTGGAAACGAATCAGACAGGCAGCTTCAATCGAGCATTGAGAATGATGACGAATTCATGGTCAAAAAGCCAAGGACCAGTTTGGGAGGAAAGGGGTTCGATGTGAGTTGACCACAGGGAATAGCATGGTGCGGGCAACGTGCGGGGTTAGCCACTCGTATCCGCGGTGCAGATTTACACACCTGGAGGAAAGATGGGGTAGGCGTCACATTCTAGCAGAAGCTTGGAGTGGGTGTGTGTCTGGACGGTGAGCGTGTTCAAGTTGAGCAAGAGAAGGGTATGGAACCATGCATTGAATGCGTCTGATGGTGTGGGGAATATGCTCAGGGCGATAAACGCCTCGTCTCCACGCCGAGCAGAGAGACGAGGACACTAGCCTCGTATGCTAGTATTAGTGTCCATGGCGTCGGATGCCCACCTACTATGTAACAGTCGGCTCAGGGAACTTATATTAATCAAATGATGTGAAGGACCACGAACAGCCCGGGTGGAGCTAGCTGGTGGAGGCGGCAACGGACTTGGCCGCCGTGTGGGCATCAGCAAACCAACCTTTCTGGGGTACAGAGTTCCCAGATTACACTATCCTGTGAGAGTCTACACAGTCTACACAGAATTGTGGCTGTGCTTGCCCTCACCGTCTGATGTTCCTTGACAGAGAGCCCATCCTGTCAAGACTACACAGCCATATCACCTCTGTACAGTATTTCACTGAGTTTTCGTGAGCCACATTGTTCATATTAGACATTACAGAGTGTTAGACATTACAGGCTCACTAGGAACAACAGACGATCAATTTGACATTGGTCAACACTCTGATGCAACAGTATCACAATAAGTATGATTACTATTAGTTCCAGTCGCACCCCAAATCGTACGTATGCCATCCAACTTCGGTGTATGCGCACGGCTCGGCGGAAATGTAACATATGGTTCAGTTCTGCTGTCAAACATATCCTCCGAGTACTGAATAACCGTATATGGCTCTATTCCGACGTCAGTAGGAGACTCGGAAAATGGGAGAGTAGTACTAGGGGACTGTGGTGAACTTACGATTTGCAGAACTGCTCGTGGCCTCCGAGGACGGTAGACGACTCGGGCTCCGAGTCGCACACGCGAGCGACGTATAATACCCGCTTTTTCTGATAGCAACTCGCACACGCCCGACATGATACTCCGCGTCCACGACATTTTGTTGAGCCTGCTCGATTTGCAAGCGATTGTACTCGAGGCGTAACATGTCGCGTTGAGCCAAATGGTCGACGAGATCTTTTTGGATAACGCGTATGCGGTAATCGACTCGTGCGGCGGCTATCAGGAGCCTGGCTTCGGAAGAATTTTGTGGAATGGGTATTTTCTGGCTGTGGGATTGCGGAAAGGGAGGCTAGACTCGAGCGAAATCATTCGGTTCGTCAAGAAAACTTTATGAATGGTTAGACACACCTGATGAGCAACTGGAGGCTGATCGAAGGCACCTTCTAGACATGGCTCCGTAAACTCTTGCTTTAGAGCTAGACGATAGAAGTCGGAGTTGGCAGGAGGCTGGGGGGAAGGTGAACGAGTCATGAGGCCTTGAGGTGTAGTGGCAAGTCTTCGCAGCCACAATATTATGTACAGCTTCTGGGAGTCTGAGTGGATAATTGGTCAGGTCCGCGAGCCGAACGTCGTCGGAAGATCCTACAATTGGGGTGGTAGTTATGTAACTATATCACCTCACTTCTGATGGAACTGCACCGAGACCCTGGCGACGGAAACGTTATGTCCGAAAAAAGGACTTGCACCGATTCATGGTGGGCACTGAGAAAGGATCATTGGATTGTAGGAAATATACAGTACAGTACAACCATCCCCTACTTTGTTCGGCACCACAATCATGTATTGTCGAATTGGAGGTCGCTCCTGAACGTGGCGAATCCTTCGACTCGACCCAACCTAGCACGACAGAAGAAATTGCTGCCGTGAGCGAATGCAACACCATTCCTAAACGTCCGTATCGCGGACGCGTCTTCCCATAGTAAACTCCTCTCGCCCCTCCGCTCGGCCCTTGCATGTCTTGGAGGTTCTCAAAATTCGTCTTTGGCTGGGGTAGATAACATCCTGTTGAAAAATAAAAAGTATGTGGTTGCGAGGGAGAGCATGGAGAGGATGCGTAAGGTACCTTCGCTGATGTGACCGTCGAGGATATCAACGTCCAACCTTGCCAGTGGAGCATCATATGATTTCGGCGCGCAGCGAAAAAAAAGATTACGTACCGTGACAACGCATACAATTCATAGATCTTGTTTTGAGTTCACCCTCCGGGTGGCGTCATACGGGTCGAACGACTCCCAGCCCCTTGCATCGCGAGATACAACATTGCCCCACACTCTTCTGAACGCTCAGCGGATTCTCTCATAGTTCGACGCTTCCTCCGTCGATACGCCCGATCGCAAACGAACGATCCCCGGGAATGCGTATCCGTAGCCGGTCAAAGTAACTGATGGGCGTCGAAAAAAGCGACGGAATGAGGAAAGGGTACGGAGGAGCGCCAGACCGACAGGAGGGCCGTTTGGATCTGAACAGAGCGGGGTGTTCCCCGGGAGTTATCCGCAGCCGGTCAAAGTAGCTGATGGGCATCAAGAAAAGCGACGGAATGGGGACAGGGTGCGGAGGAGCGCCAGATCGACTGGAGGGCCTTTTGAGTTCTGAACAGAGCGGGGTGTAATCCCCGGAAGTGCGTATCCGCAGGTCAAAGTAGCTGATCGGC
Organism: Leccinum olivaceoglutinosum; assembly: GCA_038091795.1. Lineage (NCBI taxonomy): Eukaryota > Fungi > Basidiomycota > Agaricomycetes > Boletales > Boletaceae > Leccinum > Leccinum olivaceoglutinosum. Next base: position 14,974 of record JBBPPD010000113.1, on the reverse strand, counting down.
GTCGGAAACAGCGATGGAATGTGGACAGGGTGCGGAGGAGCGCTAGAGCGACAGGAGGGCCTTGTATTGAACAGAGCGGGGTGGCAGTAGTCGAAGAGATGTTTGATATGCGAGGAGGACTGGGATGGCGGAAATGCTCAGCGTCGGTGATCCGTTACTTCGCTGCAGAGAGATCGTCTAGTGAGAGTGTTTGTGAGATATTTGACAACTCGGTGTAGAGACTGAATAGATCCTTTCTGTCCTTCAACTCGTTCGACTGGGTGACGGAGACAATGTGCAAGTTTACGCAGTGACCGTGATCAGTCAGGATGGCCAGGTGGGCAAAGGTCGAAGACTGGTCTCGCGAAAATGATGGCCTCCTTCAGGTCCGTCATTTCTCCACGATCGCATAGATCGGTTGCGACAACGACGTTGATCGACGCGGGTGGCCTGACGGGCGAAGGTCGACGGCTTATCTGTTTAGGATGATGGCTTCATCGAGGTCCGTCATATTTCCAAGCCGGTTGTAACGATTGGAGATAGCGTGCGACATTGTTCAACGACGTTGATCGATGGGGGTGCCCTGACGGGCGAAGGTCGAGGGCTTGTCTCCCGAGGATGATGACCTCATTGAGGTCCGTCATGTCTCCAAGCTGGTCGTAACGAGTGCAGAGACATGATGCAACATTGCCCAACGACGTTGATCGACGCGGATGCCCTAACGGGCAAAGGTCGAGGCCGTGTCTCGCGAGGATGATGGCCTCATTGAGGTCCGTCATATCCCCAAGTCGGTCGTAACGAGTGCAGAGATAGGTTGCGAGATTCTTCGACGACGACGATCGATGCAGGTGCCCTGAAGGTCCAGGGCCTGTCTGCCGAGGAGGAAGAGTAGATAAGCTCAGATAAGTGTGTTGTCGTCGAACACGTGCGGGTAAACATACCATGATTCACAGTTTGAAACCGCCAGCAAGACCCATCACATTCTCTGGGTCTACCGCCGCTTTGATCTCTTCGCAACCTAGGGAGGTTTGCACCATACAAGTTCACCAGCGGCGTGTCGTAATAGCATAGTTGGGATAGCCTCGGGAGCGTTGCTCTGATCATTGATGGCTTGCAGCGTCCGCGCGGATGATTCGTCCCCAAGCTGGCTGTAACGAGTGAAGAGATAGGATGCGACATTGTTCAACGACGTTGATCGATGTGGGTGCCCTGACGGGCAAAGGTCCAGGGCTTGTCTCCCGAGAATGATGGCCTCATTGAGGTCCGTCGTGTCTCCAAGCTGGTTGTAACGAGTGATGCGACGTTGTTCAACGACGTTGATCGATGGGGTTGCCCTGACGGGCGAAGGTCCAGGGCCTGTCTGCCGAGGAGAGGATGATGGCCTCATTGAGGTCCGCCATATCCCCAAGCTGGTTGTAACGAGTGGAGAGATAGGATGCGACGTCGATGTGGGTGCCCTGACGGGCGAAGGTCCAGGGCCTGTCTGCCGAGGATGTTGGCCTCATTGAGGTCTATCCCCAAGCCGGTCGTAACGAGTGCAGAGATAGAGTGCGAGATTCTTCGACGACGATCGATGCGGGTGCCCTGACGGGCGAAGGTCCAGGGCCTGTCTGCCGAGGAGAGGATGATGGCCTCGTTTGAGGTCCGTCATATCCCCAAGCTGGTTGTAACGAGTGGAGAGATAGGGATGCGACGTCGATGTGGGTGCCCTGACGGGCGAAGGTTCAGGGCCTGTCTGCCGAGGATGATGGCCTCATTGAGGTCTATCCCCAAGCCGATCGTAACGAGTGCAGAGATAGAGTGCGAGATTCTTCGATGACGATCGATGCGGGTGCCTTGACGGGCGAAGGTCCAGAGCCTGTCTGCCGAGGAGAGGATGAAGGTCTGTCATATCCCCAAGCTGGTTGTAACGAGTGGAGAGATAGGATGCGACGTTGTTCAACGACGTTGATCGATGTGGGTGCCCTGACTGCGAAGGTCGAGGGCTTGTCTCCCGAGGATGATGGCCTCATTGAGGTCCGTCATGTCCCCAAGCTGGTCGTAACGAGTGCAGAGATAGAGTGCTACATTTCCCAACGACGCTGATCGTTCTGGATGCCCTAACGGGCAAAGGTCGAGGGCTTGTCTCCCGAGGATGATGGCCTCATTTAGGTAACGAGGGCAGAGATTGCTTGCGAGATTGTTCGACAATGTTCTACGATTTAGGTGCCCGGGAAAAGCTCCGGTGCCTCTCTGCCATAGATAACTGCTTCCTCGATGTCCTCCGGCCGCTTTTCTCATGCTCGGTGTAAGGAAGCTCGGACCCCTCAGTGCGTGCATCGATCTGTGGTTTCGAATTGTACAGCTCGAGCAGGGAAACCTATCGATCGATTCATTGAGTGCTGCCGCTGAAGGGCGGGTATTATGGTATCACCTTTTACAGGGTTCGCCGCGATGTAATCTTTGATGCGACGTTTCCAGTCTAATGCTTCCTATCATCCGATTCGATCTGCCACCGTCGCAAAATGACTCGCTAAGTGTACTCACTCTTTCGCAGCGCCTCCCGTAACAACTACGACTCTTCCGAGTCGCATCTCTTTGGCTTTCTCATAATCCAACCTCTACATCTTTGTAGTAAATTCGTGGCACGATCTCGATGACCAATGGATTAGCACAAATGACGCAAAGCGGGGGTACTACGGGGGCTCACATTCCTCCAAATGATCTCCTGCACGCGTGGTTCGAGAGGCTTGATTACCCCTTTCCAAGCCAGCTGTCGCGCAGCACGTCCTTCTTCACGTCTGCAGGGAGCGGCGGGACGTCGACCTTGGGCTAAGAGTTGCGAACATCGGCGATAGTGCCACTTTGCTTGGCTGCTCGCGCGACGCGGATACCTGCAGTCCGATTTGGATGACACTGTATGGAGAAGCCTAAAATTTGTTCGTGGGAAAACTCTGATCAACCAGGGTTTAGATTAGTAACCTGATGCTGATATTTTTATGGAATAGATAAGCCTATTACAGTTTCAAAAGTTGTTTCGGGTGCGTAGATCCAGGTTGATGAGGCCTTCAATGAGGACCTTCAACTGGTTTTATATCGTTTTGCGCCATTGACACTGATCAGAAAATTCACATAGTTCTTTTCGGACTTTTGGCAGCTTTCGTAATGTCAACGTCACGAAAATCACCAAAGCGCAAAAGCGCCGAATTTCAATCACGCTCAAACCCACGCTGTCAGAAAAGCCCAAAAAGTAGTTAAGTATATCAACCGAAAAGTACTAGCCTACTTATCTGTCACAAAAAGCCCCAAAAGCAGTTATATCAGCCGAAAAGTAGTGCGTAATGTAGTTCTAACTAAGAATTAGTAGGCATGTGGATTTGACCAACGGTGAGGGATGCCTCGAAAGGTCTCTAAGTCCACCAAAAGATGGGTAATGAAACGAGTGCATGACTGGATACTTGCTCGTGAGTCACCGGAGTCATACCGCCAAGATGGTCTTCGTTTTGCCTGCGGGTGCTCCGAGTCGGCGGCTTCTTTGATTCCAATAGCCAATTGATCTGTCTCTTGAAAGTCGATATCGATGTCTTCAATCTCCTAGCGGTGCGACGATTTGTCGTGTCATAACGAATCGGTGGGTTCATAATGTCTACTAGAGATATGGCGGTAATGTCCAAATTGGGAGCAACGTTTTCGTTATCCATTCATGATGCATGTCACTCAAATTGAGTCAATACCCTCCCATACGATCTTCTCTTCAACATCGCACAATATCTCGCCATCGACGATATCCACAATATCCAAGTGGTGAGTACCACGCCCGATTCGCTCGTATATTTATCGTTCATTCGTATCTTAGACGAAACCGATGCACGACGTCATGACAGCTGTCGTGGACATCCCATCCTCCTGGGCTATGATCCCGCACTCGACGGCGAAGATGACGATGGTCCACGCCCTAATATTTCCCCGTTACGGTTGACTCACTGCTGCAATATCCAGGTGACCCTCTCACATAGTATCGCGACACGGGACGATGTGGTCACAGGAAGCGGTGGCGGAGAGGTCCAGGTCGAAGGGTGAAGCAAGAGCTGTCAGTGATGGGGACGGGTCATCTTTATCGGCGTCCTCGACGAGAGCAAAGGACAAGGGTAAGATGCGGGAGGTGGATGCAAGACGGGGTTACGAGTTCGGAAGAGGATCAGTCATTTATGGTGCGTCTGTTGTCATTTGGCCAATGGCTTTGGCTCACGTTGTTCGTCTACAACTGGTCATGGCCCTGCTTGCTTTACTGGGTAGTACGAAGCACACGACGGCGAATCACGAGGTAGGTCGTGCGTGTTAGTCCGAGTCTGAGTCTTTTCTCTTTCCTACTCGCTCTATTTACGCTGCTGATGTTTTTTTGTGGGTTGATATACGGTACTACTAGTGTTTAATGAATTCACGCGCAGTTTGCGCACGCTGTTCCCCCACTGGCACGTCTGAGACGAGACCGCGTCCGTTGCTTGGTTGAACCTTCCCGCCAAAGAGGCAATCACGTGCCATCACGTGTGCCTTACCTCGTACTATTCTGCGCATTGCAGTTAACTTACACCATGCCCAAAGCGAAAAAGAGACTGAGGCGAGTAGAAAAGCTCTCGTTTTGCCCTGGTTGTGGCAAGCGTTTTGCGAATGAAGCGAACGTTCTTCGACACTTAAACCAGCCTTCGGTCGCATGCGGGTCCTTAATCCGAGCTGAGCACACGCTAGCCCATCAAGAAGCTGGTGCTACGCCTCAAGCAACCCGATCTCCTTCTCTTCAATCCGTCCGTCAGTCACCCCCCTATACTGATGCTCGCTTCAATGACTTGCCCGATTTAAATGGGGACTGGGAGAATTTTCCTTCTGACTTGGATGACTCATTCGAAGCGCACCCACCACCTCACTCCAACTCAAACCCGGACTTCCCTACGAATGTTGAATATCATCCATGTGTACCTCAAGTATTTCCCGGCGGCAAGACGTTCATGAGCGAATTCTTTTCCGATCAATACGGGTCACTGCGCCAAGAAAACTTGTACTACCCATTTGCTTCGCGGGAGGAATGGCAGCTAGGATCCTGGTTGTTACGCTCGGGTCTCAGTATGGCGATGATCGATAGTTTTTTGTCGTTGGACTTGGTGAGTATCTGCCCTGTTCAATCTTCTCTCACAACTGATTTGGGTTGTATTTAATCAGATAAAGACGCTCACAATTTCCTTCCGGTCCGCAAGACAATTACGTCTGCGCACAGAGATGTTGCCATCGGGGCCCCGCTGGAAATCTCTACCACTCCGTCCGTCCGTTCCAACGAAACGCCAGGTGACTCTCTATTATCGAGATCCTATCGAGTGCCTTCAGGCTCTTCTTAGCCACCCACTTTTCGAACATCGAATTTCTTTTGTTCCTCGTAAGGTATGGTCCACTGCTGGGCGGGCAGTACGTGTTTACGAGGACTGGCTCTCCGGTAATCACGCTTGGGAACTACAGGTAAGGATGTCAAGGCCATTGCTATACTCTGCCGTGCCTTATTCCCTTCTCTTCAGAACCTTTTGCCCGCAGGCGCCACGTTATTGGGTGTTACATTGTCCTCTGACAAAACGAATATTTCCATCATCTCTGGAAATCGCATGGCACACCCTCTATTAATCAGCCTCGCCAATCTTGACGCCAATATTCGGAGTAAAGGCTCCCTCCATGCCCATCTCCTTCTCGCGCTCTTACCGGTCTCTTCGTTTGTTCATAAGAAGCCAAGAGTTCGTGGACTTTTGTCCGATCGTCTATTTCACTATTGTCTGGATATCGTCTTGCGTCCCTTGAAGATTGCAGCTACCATCGGTGTTATGATGAGTGACCCCGTTGGTAATCTGCGGCTTTGTTACACTCCCCTCGTCGCCTTCATCGCCGACACTCCGGAACAAGGTTTAGTCGCGGGCACAAGCATGAAAGCGTCCCCGATCTCCATTGCAATACACAACCAGTTCGGTGATGGGATCCTTCATCCACCCCGTACCGCCGACCGGACCAGAAACGAAATCCACGCGATATGTTCGAATTGCCATCCCGACGACTACGTAAATTTCCTCAAATCCGCGAAGTCGTACGGCCTTAATGGTGTCGACGTTCCTTTTTGGGTGGACTGGCCTTTATCAAGTCCTGCTAGGTTTCTGAAGCCGGAGCCGCTTCACCATTTTCATAGATGCTTTTTCGATCACGATCTGCAGTGGTGCATCGTCGTTTTAGGTGATGTTGAGATTGACTATCGTTTTAGTCTTATCCAGATGCCAGTTGGATACCGTTCGTTCAAGGAGGGGGTTTCTAAGTTGAAACAGGTGACAGGTCGCGATCACCGTTCCATGCAGCGGTATATCGTTGCCGTTATCGCTGGCGCAGTTCCCCCGCGGTTTCTCACCGCCATCCGGGCGCTCATGGACTTCCGCTACATCGCTCAAATGTCCTCCTTCGATGAGCATGCGTTAGATCAATTGGATGCTGCCTTACAAACTTTTCACAGTCACAAGGATTCTATCATCACTGCCGGCGCACGTTCGGAACACTTCAACATTCCTAAGCTAGAGCTTCTCCAACACGTCGTACCTTCCATTCGGGATTCAGGTGCCGCGATGCAATGGAGCGCAGACGTAACGGAACATGCCCATGTTACCGAGGTCAAGAACCCCGCACGTGCCGGGAACAATCAAAACTACTACTCGCAAATCGCTCGCCATCTTGACCGTGCAGACAAATGCTTCCGTTTCGACATCGCAACACGGATTGCAACAACACTCGGGTGGGAACAGCATGGCGGCGGTGGCGACAATGACGAGGACGACGAGGACGACGACGGGGATGGGGAGGAGCACGAACCAGACGAAGAGGCTCTCAGTCTGTCCCTCTACAACTCTCCGAAGCGCAAAGTCATCGACTACTTCAAGATTGCTAACGCGCTAGCTAATGACACGTCTCCTGGAGTCCCACTCCCTTTGCGAACATTTGCATCGCTTGCCGCAGCCATCCACATAGCTCTTAAACCCTCTTTCAGCATGAATATCACTGAAGCTTCCGAATGCTTCGAGCTTCCCGACCTGCATGACGCCATCAACGGATGTCTGGACCGCTGTTCAAACGGGGAACCCCATGACATAGCAGGACTAAGACCGAACGTGGTTCGTTCCATCCTTCCGACACAGAAACTCCAAATCTGGTCGAAAATCCGAGTACAACTACGGACTTGGCATGACGCTGAATCGGTGGAACCCCCACAAACCCTTATCGTCTCTTCCCCATCCCACCGCTATCCTTCTGGACGTTACGATTGCGCAATCATCAGCCCGACGGACACTAGTGACTGGCCTGCCGGAGGCCTGAACGGTGCGCTCATATATTCTATTTTCCCATCTTGCTGACTCCCTCATGGATTCAAATTACTTATAGGGCATCTAATCGTACAACTGCGTCTCGTTTTTCGTGTGCTCGGCATCAACACGTTTTTCGCTTACGTGCAACGTTTCAACATCTCCCCTGCAATCAACGCCGCGTCGGGTTTACACTCTCTAAGGCGTGCAACGAGAAGGGACGGTTCGCGCGTCGGAGACGTGATTCCCTTGGCTCATCTGTGTTCACCTGCACAGATTATCCCACGCTTCGGTAAGACAGCCAATCCGCGCCTCAACGTTCACAATAGCAATGAACTTTGCAACGAGTTCTGGCTCAATAAGTATTGGAACAAACAATTTTACTTCTCCCTCACACAATAGCACTCTCGCGAATTGTTAGCTTGAATGTTTGTAAGTACTTACGATGACATGTATGAACCTTTTTGCGCCGCGGAGTACTTATTTGTTTCACCTTTGTTTCACCACCACCTTGTGAGCGCTCCACCGAGTCCACCGTTCACCCCCTCCGCAACCTCTTGGTTCGATGACAACCACACCTCCCCGGAGGAATGCAGTCACCTCGATGCCATTTACGCCATATATCCTGAAAACAGCCTCGACACCCACTTCTGCGAAACTTTTGCAAGCAGCAGCACTAGACCAGGACCTCAAGAACGAGTTAACCGGTGCCGCTATTGAAGAACCGCAGTGGACTCCAAATAGCGATGACGTGCACTATGTTTTGCATTTCTACGAATGCTTTCAATCACAGACAAGGGTTGAAGTTCCAAAACTCTCTGAACTAAAAGACGATCAAGTTCCGCTTTACGATATCACCTCAAACTGTTGGCAGCCGATCCTCATACCCCATATCCTTCGACTTCGAACACCTTCTGCGCGTCGCACTGGAAATACAAATACCACCTCTACTGCTGATAGCGAGGGACAGCGGACATCAGAGGACGATCAACCTCAACAGAAATCAGGGAGTCGGAGCCTCACTATCACGAGGACAGTAGAGGACACCAACAAAGAGCTCGTGACCGAGGTCGAGCAGGGCAATTACTTTCCGATAGCTGGGTCAGAGGAGGAAAAGGTGGCGTCGTGGCTCAACCGCATAGTAGCGTCTGCTCGCTCTTCACAGTCAGCGGGGTTGCAAACAAGATCAAAAACCCGAGTGCTTGCAGATGTGCAACGAAATTGGTCTGCCCAATTTTCGACGAGACCCGCGCCGACAGACGTCGATATAAGAATGAACTTGAAGCCCGATATCGCACTACTTCAAAAAGATCCTTTTGACCCGGATGGTTCCTATTCGTGGCGTCACGCCGTATCTTTCCTTGAGCTCACTAGCTCGGAGGATAACTCCCGCATGCGCAAGCAAATCGCAAGAAAGGCCTACGCTATTTTCGTGTCGCAACCGGGGCGTCGGTTCGTTATCGCTTTATCCATCACACAGTTACAATTCCGCCTTCACCTATTCGACCGCGCCGGTGTTGTGCACTCGAGCTCATACCATATTCACCGTCATGCCGACCACTTTCTTCGTGTGCTCTGCGGGCTAGCCTTCGCGCCCGACGAACTCGTTGGTTACGATCCGACACTCTTCTTTTCTCCAGTAATTGCTCGTTCTCCACAGCTTCACACACCTGCGACAGTTCAAGTGGGAAAGGTGACCTACATCATCACCTCCCTCCTTTTTAGCAGCGACTTGATCCGAGGACGGGGAACTTTGTGTTTTGCTGTCAGGAGACCCACCACCAGTAAACACTACGTCGTTAAAGCGTCTTGGGTCCGCGATACCCGGGCCGTCATCGAGGAGCAGATGTTGAGTCGGATAAAGAAGAATGGTTTGACGTACGGGCTTCCTACTCTGGTCGTCGCATGGACAGTCAAAATAGGGGGGGTAGATGACTCGACAGCTATACGCCGACCGGATTATATACAGTCCCATCTGTCCCAGGACCAACATTCCGAAGTCCGCATCCACCGCCGCCTGCTTCTCGAACCCGTCGGTATACCCTTAGAAAAATTTTCTTGCGCTCAAGAACTTGTCAGTGTCCTCATCGACATCGTCGACGGTGAGTATTATCCTCCCCCACCACGTGATAGTACTGATAAGAATAGTCCACGAAATACTCGTCCATCAATGCAAGATTCTTCACCGAGACATCAGCATCAGAAATCTGCTGATGTACGTCTTTAACTATGGCAAACAACAATGGCCGATTCGATCAAGTGATCCCGGAACTCGTGTTTTGCTCTTCCAGAGAGAGCAAATACTACAAAAGCGTAATTACCGTCGCGGCCTCCTGATTGATTTCGACTACGCCAAGTTCTTGGATGCCGATCCCGTTGTGTCTGAGGGTGTACGCACTGTACGTATATTGGTATTTTCAATGGCTCGTCGATCTCACCGCCATCTAGGGCACAATCCCGTTCATGGCCCTTGACATATTGAGCGCCTTTGGATCCAAGGCCACGGTTAATGTCACCCACCAACCGAGACACGATCTCGAATCGATCGTTTACGTTCTCATCTGGATTTGCGTATTGTACTCAGGCCCCAACACCAACCCTCTTCCTGTCCAGGACACCTGCTTGGACTCGTGGGCAAACTGCAAATCGATTCCTCAGGTCGTGAGGCTCTGGAGTGTGAAGACGGGAGAGCTCACTACCCACGTTCCGGTGTCTGAATTCACTCCCTACTTCGAGGCCCTCGGACCATTCGTGCGCAAACTCTATCGCGCCATTGAAGCCGACCATCGGGACCCAGAGACTATGCCCTTTACTCATGATATTCTCCGCAATGTCTTGCTCGACGCCTTCTTTGCAGCGGAGGAGCCGCAAACCCCGGAGAAACGTACGGCCAAGAACACTTCAGGGGTGTCTCCATCGAAGCGAAATCGCCAATCAGCATCATAGCAATGTGTATTATGATGGACGTTGTGTTTACTTGAGCTACCTCAGCGATAAATTGTCTCGTGCTTCGAACGTTCTACGATCGGGGCGAACACGGTGCAAACGTGGTGGGGTAACACGGTGTTTTTAAATACGGCCCTAACTAGATTTCCGTTGTTTGTATGTGTTGATATATGCGTCGATTTGACTAACTAATCAGTGGTTATAAGACAAAATTACGTAGCCTCCTCACCACAATGCGCACTGCATTTACGACAATCACCGACTACATGTAATCCTACCTGCGTACATTACGAATTGATGCGGCGTGTTTCCTGCGAACCGCGATAACCGACGAGGGCTGTGGATGTGAAGTAAGTCTCGCTTTTGCCGATTGAACATGTGTTCTGACGAGTCATGGTCTGGCGGCTGAGCCTCGATGCGTATAAAATTTCGTGCTCGCCAAGACTGACGCTCGGTTCCCGGTTTCTTCGTATCTCTCTCAGCTTCCACCTCCACACTTCTCTCCTCAATGTCAAAGTCTACGGGCTCGAAGCAAAAACGCGCATCGCAAATAATGAGTGAAGATACCGTAGTAGACCAGGACACCCGCAAAAAATTGAAAACAACCAATGATGAAGGTATAGTAGCTGCGTATCAGTTTACTATTTCACTGAGAACATTTATTGTCCACAGGTTCGGGTGCCCCACCTCGTCGATCTTCCCGGACGAACATAGGCAAAGGCGGACTGAGGTCACAGCTGGAAAGTGTAGAACGTCTCCAGACCCAGCCCTCCGCAAAGGCATCTAGGCTTACGGCTGCAACTGCAGGCGAACCACTGAATCCCATGGCTCCAACAGCCATTGATTCATGGTCCCGCGTATCGACAGAGTCTTCTAACGATACGGTACGCAAACTTCATTATCGTCATTCAGCTTTCTCCAAAACTCTGAGGCTTGTCAATTCAGATGCACCCAAGCACTCGCCCGGCACCTCTACCAACATACCAAGTTTCGTCGGAAAACTCTCGCTACGGATTCAACATTCCCCCTGAAGAGAATTCCATCGTTACTTCTCCTCCCCTAGACCCTTCGGTTACTTATCGCGCATCCTTGGTCTCTGCTACCGCCCGCCATGGCTCAATCGTTCCGACCATTCGCCGTCCCGCTCCTCGCAGCACCTTCAACCCTCAATCCCACCGCGAGTCTAGAGCCCAGCTCTCCCGCAACAGTTCTATCGCTCCTTCCTCTCGCAGTGGATCTGCCGTACCATCGTCTCGTGGCGGGTCCGTTGTGCCCTCCTCTCGCGGTGGATCTATCGCACCATCCTCTCGTGGTGGATCGATTCCTCCTTCCTCTGGCTCCCGCAGTGCATCCGTTGTTCCGCCTTTTAGATCCACGGCACCTGGACCTTGGGGTGGCTCTATCACTGGAGCTCTCACTACGCCGCAGGTTCCCCTCAACTCTCCTCGAGTCTCCGTACCTTCATCAAGGATCCGTCAACCACCTCACGCGGGCGACATGGCAGAACCTCCACCATATCAGCCCTGCGAAGACGACGACCCTCCTCAGAACGGCCGCGAGGGTGAGTATATTTCTAGCTCATAGTTCCCTAAGGGAGACTTTTTCAACGGTTGATTAGACGACCTCTCTATTGACGAGATATCACCTGACGAGGACGATCGCGCTGCCGAGATGGTACTTCGAGGTGAGCATGGCAGTGTCATTCGGTAATGTACTGACATGAACGTGATTTAGAATCAAACACTGCCTCTACTCGCCGCATTCCGGAGGACCATGAAATTGGTAAGTATTGACGTATGAATGAAGAGACGACTGACATTCTACGCAGACCCTACTTTGCTCGCGGAGGAACATTCCCTGAACAACTCGGGCAATCACACCGGCCCCTTCCCCGAAGATCACACCGCAGGTGAGGCGTTGTCGCGTTCTTTATCAGTTACCTTTGACCGAAATACAACATAAATTCAACGCCGTTCATAGACAGTTTTGTTTATGACGTTGTCGACGAACATCATCAACGCAATCGTTTCCCCCGCCCTCCGGACCCATCGACGCTTCGCGATATTCGTCTCGAACAAGGTTCCAAGGGAAAGGGTAAAGGTCGCGCCTTCAGTGGAAATAGAGCATCGTCTGCTGCTGCTTCCTCTCAAACGCCGCCAATTACCTCCGGCGCAATGTCCCTCCCCCAGGCCTCGTCTGCTCCGCTCCATCCACCATCTATAGGTTTTCCTCCGGGTCCATTGGACGGCCCTGCAACCAGGCTGCGCGCGTACCCTGTCAGCTTCCGCCCCGTTATCGAGCGTGCGAAACTGATCGCGCAGTGTAACTGCGCTTCGGTCAACCCGTTTATAGCCCGTCCCGAGTTTGTCGACCAACGGAGCTTCGAATATTTCAACGAGGCCCTCGTTGAATCTTCGAACGTCCCTCAAGGTGAGTACAATCTGAAAGTCGTTGGAGTATCAACCCTAAACATCCTGTTCTTAGGATACTGGCCACAATACCGAAAAGAATTGTCCGTCTTGGTGCGTGCTGTGTGTGGTGCCTCAATTCATCCGTGTATTGATGACGGTAGCAGCTCTGGGAGGCCATGATGACCTGGCGTTCGACGCTGAAGTCCAAGGCCCGTGATATGGTGCCGCGCTTTTATCCGCTTGGCGAAGAACTGCCTCCTGCTGAGAATAAAGTTCAAGCCCAAGAGTTAGTTCGAGGTTCTGCTTTCACATTCGACGGCGTCGATGAACAGGTATGTTATACCTTTCGTTTCTGATTGTTATTAACACCTGTTCTAGGGATCCGCCAACAATATGGCTGCCCCGGCGCTCGGCGCTCTTATTGTGTCATTTTTCTACAATGGCCCCTCTTCTCTAGCTGTCGCGTTTCCTGACGTGTTTGCCGGTGAAGTTCCGCAAGTCGCGGTTTGTCTGGCAGCAACTGCTGTACTGTCTCTCGTTCGTCTATCATCGTGTCGCTAATTATGTTTGCCAACAGCTGCGAGCGGCGATCGACGAATACACAGCAACTGGCGTACGAGAAGATCGCAAATTTGAATATCAAGGTTACTCGAAAATCTTCGCGCAATTCTATTCAATGCAACTGGCAATCAATAACGACCCGAAGCATGCCGCGAAAACGAAAGAACTGAGGATTGGTTGGGCGAGCTCTGCCGAGTACGTCTTTTCCCCTGGTAATGCCTGGGTCTAACAGTATAGTATGTTTTTGTAGCACGCCCGCCAATGAACCCGGCAATATCATCGCTTTCGAGGACGACTTTCAGCCCATTCTAGACTAAATTAGCTTTCCGTTTCGGGTTCGTTGGACTTTCTCGCTCCTGGTTCAATTTGGATTCACTTGGCTCGAAAGGTTTTTCACCCTACATGCATCCCCTTCACCCGCGCCGTTCTGGACACGGCAGAATTTCGCGACGCTTCAGAACTCGGCCTTTTTACGCTCGTGCCAGCCCCAGAGATGTAGTTTTGATTCGTGTTTCTGGCGTTCCGTTTCGGGTTCAGCCTGGTGCTCGAAGGCTTTTTCGAATTCTTTTTTCGTGTTCCTGTCTTTCCGTTTCCGGTTTTCTTTGTTATGTTCCTGTACCTGGTTATTTCCTGTTTTCGCACCCCGGTTTCCTATGGCCGTTCCTGGCTATTTCTGTTTTCGCTCGCGTGGTCGTAACTAGTTAGCGAGTAGGTTATTTCCTGTTTTCGAACCCCGGTTTCCTGTAGCCGTTCCTGGCTATTTCTATTTTCGCTCGCGTGGTTGTAACTAGTTAGCGAGTACTTACCATTCCTGCAAGCCCTGTCGAGTATCCATTATGTAAGCTGTGAAGCTCGGTGTAGCAGCCCTGTGTGGTCTGCCCGGACACAAATTCTCATTCGAAGACAATTTGATTTTGACTGTCTACAGAACTTGCACAACACTGTGGATATGTGTATTACTAGGTACCTCACTGTAAAGTCTGTAATACTGTAAATTTCTTTGAAGTTCTGCACAGACCATGGGTGGTTTGCTGATGGGCACTCCCTACGGCGCTCGCATGGGTCCTGGAATTTTTCATGAGGATGTTCTTCGATCTTAGTGTCGTCCGAGTCATCGTGTTCACGCCTGTGTTCCTTTTGTTCAGCCTGATGGTCGGTGTTCTTGGTGCATGGATCGGACGTGTCTACATGAAAGCGCGGCTTTGGGTGAAGCCAGAGACGAGCGATTCCAGGGCCCCGATGCTCGGCCATCTTGGAGCTGCCATGATTGGTGTCAGTGAGTGATGGACGCGTATAAACGGATTACTGTCTTACGCTACCTCGTCCTAGCTTCTATTCGGGCGTACGGAGAAGAGGAGGTAGTGATCCGAGAGTCCTTGGCTAGGATCGACAGGTATTCGCGATCGGCGCACATGTTTTACAACTTGAACAGGTATGGAGTCGCTCGATCCGCTCGAATGGTTCAGTGGATACTCAACGTTCGCCGACGCCTAGGTGAATCAGCATACGTGACGTCGTGCTGGGCACTCTGTTCGCAACTACGCTTGCTGCTTATTTGGTATATAGACTTGTCAAGCATCGAGCTGCGAACACTGGATTCTCCGCGAACATGGTAGGTCGGTGTCGCAGTCGTCTTTGACGGACCCCGTGATCGAGAACCTTTGTAGTGGCATTCAGTTCCTTGATCTTGCGGTGGGGTGGAAATACATGGTATGTCCGAGTATGAGG
>JBBPPD010000112.1:0-19861 GCA_038091795.1 Leccinum olivaceoglutinosum | reverse complement strand
GGCCGAGTTTGTTGAACGATGTATCTCGCTGAGTCCAACGGTCGACACGTCCTAGGTATCTTCAAGATCATGGTGGCAGAGTACCTGAAGATCCTAAACGATCGTCATATTTGCATGTCCACTAGTGACTAAAGGAATCGACCAATAAAGCTTTACATTCTTCAAATACGTTGCTATAGGTTATACTAGTAGGTGACCTGGGATAGCAGCGAGGTCAGCGTGTATGCAGCAACATGAGTATGCAGCAGTGGTGTCGAATACTACCGTGGAACGGCTTGCCAATCCTCCACGTTGATGTCACCCTGCGTGACACGCTCCAGGACAAACCTGATATGCCATCCGGAATCTGGACAGGGCTGGATTCGTGGTCGTTGGACTCCGGACTTGTCGCCGTAAATTCCACATGAGAGGACAAGGAAGAAGAGGGTGACGGCGTCGTTGGACGCGTCTGAGATCGTTGATGTCGAGGGGCAAGGAGGAGAGTTTGCCGGTGCCTCCTAGACGTGCGGGGAGACGAGGAGCTGTCAGCGGCGGCAATATGCGTGAAAGCCACTGAGGCACCTACCAAAGAAAGTAGTTCCTTCTCACGATCAGGTGATTCGTTTTAGATTCACTAATCCGTACATACGTATCGTTACACCCCCCTGCCAGCGAGTCCTCACGCTCGCTCATTCGGCTGCCGCTGCCGCTGCGCCCCAATCTAACCCGGCGCTCGTTGCTCCTCCATCAAGGTGTTCGTTATGTTCATCGAGCATGGAGATATCACCAGGAAAAGCCCCTTCAGCCTCGAGAATAGTATTCAGGGATCTATGTGAGTTTTCCCCGCTCGCTCCAGTGTTCACCCGATCCTGACTCTACTACTAGAGTCTCAGCTAACGGGGCTGGTAGTAGGGATTTGGGGAGGCTGATGGGATGGTTCTGGTGCAGGGATCTCGAATGGTATATAGTCCGATCCGGTGAATGATGGAGAGTCGATGAAGCTGAGCGGAGTGCCGTCGAGGATAGTGGATAGCGGGGGTAAGTGATGCGGGGGCAGCCAACAGTAGTGCCTCCAAGGAAGCTTCGGCGAGCGGCGGTGATTTTCTTTTGTTTCGTCATCCTCGTTGACCGCTCCGTCCGTTTCCGTCTCTGTGAGTCCTATGTCCTCCCACTCTCAACTGTTCCTGATATGCCAATTCCCTATTCCTCTCTCGTCCTGCTCTCCGAACCACGAGATCGTCGACGCGTTACCGTAGTCCAGGGGACCTCGTCGTCAACAGGGCTGGGCGTCTCACTAGGAGCATACAACGATCCGGAATGTACATCGGATGCATCTCGAGGGGCAAGGGCATCACGGTATGAACGCGTGAAGTCACCACCTCGGTAATTCTCCGCACCTCGAAGCGAGGAAATAGGAGTTATGGTCGGTACAGAAGACTAACCATTAGCACGGCGATGAGGTGTCGACGACCGGACCTCAGTGCGAGCTGCGCTTCTGAGGGTGTAACGCATTTATTGATTTTGATAACGTTTGACGAAAGTACGAGTGATTAAAGAGTAAAAGCTTGGATCTTTCAAAAACCACAAAAGGAGAGTCACGGTCGAAGGGTTTCACTAAGTCGCTTCAGAACGAAAGGGATAAGTTTGCATTTTCTGAGTAACCTAAGGGGACATGCAACGCTACGGCCATTTCTTTTACACCTATGCATCAACTACTGACTCGGAGATCTAGCCGCTCTTACGTGTCGCGACCCAGGCGGACCTCGAAACGAAATCGGTCGGCCGTTGCCGCCTCGCCGCCTCCACCTACCAGCACACATCTAAATCAACCAACCTTTCTCTTCCGGCATCCCAACCTCTCCTCACCCAGAGCCTCGAGGCAGTTCGCGTTCGGATTTCTACCGCCATGTTCTTGAACTGGTCTAAGACACAATCTCTGAGGTCAAGAACCAAACAGGAAAATGGTGTGTTTAATACCCGTGTTCCGAGTTGGTTTCGTCATGCTAAGAATCGCATCGCGCGCATGCATCAAGTCTTGGACAACTTATCAAGATTATCAGAGTGAACTAAATGGAAATTTTCGTGGACAGTATCATCAACTATTCGGTCGGAAAGGATGAGGAGCTACAAGATATCTCGGGACTTGGTTCGCACTTTCGCATTGTGCCGGTTGATGGGTTTGACGCCACCCTCCATAGCCCAAAAGATGATTTCGTTGGAACTCCCTCCGGACGGCAAGATCACTGGTAAAGCATATGCAAAGCTCACGCCAAAGTTGCTAACGTACAACATCCACCTGAGGAATTTCCAATTGACGAATATTCACTCCAGTTCGACACCTTGCCCGAGACGCTACTGGGGACAATATCGATACTTTCGATCCTTAGGCCTCATTGATCATCACCCGCTTTCCAACCCACTTCGTTCGTCGAGCCCTCAACCACTCGCGAGTCGTCGCCATATTCACGTCTTGCTGCAAGAACACGTGCCAGGGGAATTTCCCTTCCAAAAGAACCCCGCAGATTTCTCTGTAAAGATCTTGTGTGTTCTACTTATGTAAAGAACGAGTTTCCTACTCCACTGGTCCTCTCGCTGATCACAACCGTGTACGGCGTCTTCACTGTCTACAGGCTACATCGTCATGCCATCCTACTCACAACGCAAGTACTCATCCATCGAGTATCCTCCAAGTGGGTCAACTGGGATCCTCCCATCGAAATCCGAGTCAGTTTCGTCATTGATAATTCACAGATTCACAATCTGACTCAACCGACCCATTCTTAGAAGGTCGGCTCATAGTATCGGCACGATCGACAAGGAAGCCGGCGATATGATCGTGGAAGGGAATATTTACTATCCCGAGTTCCAGGAGGAGTTGGACAAGCACGATGTCAAGATCAGCATGGCCAAATTCCCACCACAGGAAGGTCCCGTCGAGGACGGAATCGTCCCTCGCGCGGAGCCAAACGTCAGGACATCAATTCGGACAGTGAAAGGTGCGTAATGAATAGTCGATCACGATATGGCCTGACCAAGACCACAAAAATCACAGTGAGCTTTCTGGCATCACCAATGCATCCTTCAAAGGACAGTGGTTGTCCGAGCGCGACAAGCGAAACGCTGTCCTTGTTATGCACAACTCGTCAAATCTTCCTTCCTCCAAATGTAGTGCTCGAGTACCTGTACAGGGTCGACAGACTGGTCAATTGAAGTACCTCGTGACGAACATTCACGTTTGCCTTGCGTACTCGATGTACCTCTCGGACAAGTGTACAGTCTCCATCTCGCTTACCCACTCGTCCACTTTGCTGATCACCCTTTGCAATACAGCGGGTGACAAGGCCACCTTCGTTCTTGTAGCCCAAGTACCCGTCGATAATGTCGCTGGTGCCACTGCGGGTGCCGGCGGTTGCTTCACTTGGCTGGTGAACACCCAGAACGTTCTTCGCAGGGGATCCGATGAAGCGGGCGACAACAAATTCACTCCCCTCTATTCACTGAGGCGCCCTATTAAACGATACAGGAGACTCTTCAGGGACGCTATCCGACCTGAGCCAGCCGGCGACGGACTGTCAGTATAGCTCACTGTATATACGTGGATCACCCTCTTGACTGAACCTACACTAGGGAGTACATTGGCTCTCCGCCTTGGGACCCACTTGACGAGGATGGTATTGAAAGATACGCTCTCCGCGGTGGGTGTGGATTATGCGGTTTGATTACTGGCTTCTCACGAAAAGCATTTCAGGAGGTCACGGCGAGGACTCTGCCCGAATGACTACCCAAGACACCGACGCTACGGGTGAGTATGGCTCGGTACAACCAGTCGACACTGCCTCGTCCACCAACAATGAAAACAACAACCCACTTCTGGACCCCCCCAAGGACGACGCCCAGGCTGATGAAAATACCTGGAAGAAAATCAAATCCCGCTACGACAGTCCCAACGTGCCTCAATCCGAACACAACTCCCACGATGCTAGGCCTCCAAACGGTAATTCTACCACTCCTCCAGAGGCTCGCTTCCTTCCTCCAGAGGACCGTCGTTTCGTCGACAGAGACAGACCCGTCGACCGTGACAGGGACAGAGACTGGGTCCGTGACAATGACCGCACCGATGCAAACAGAGACATCAGAGACCGGGACAGAGACAGACCTATCAGGGACAGACGCCCCGATTTCTTTGGTCGTTCATACGGTCGAAGCCATGCTCCACGACCACCCCCCAAACTTCGCCACTATGAGCCCTCCTATGGACCTGATTATGTGCCCCCTCGTCGCCGCTTTGAGCTTGACGACCGCCGCCCAGCTCCGCGTAACCCACCCTTTGATGACCGATTCAAGCAACCTCCGTCGGACGGCAGAAAGTCACCCTTTGACGATCGCCATCCGCCACCACCTGCTGCTGTTGATGACCTTCGTCTTCCCTTGGATGACCGTCCGATCAGACCCCTTCCTGGCTCTGGTACGAGACCGCTTCCGCCAAGCTCCGAGGATCGTACTCGTCCACACGGCGATCCTGTGCCGCTCTCACATGCAACCAAGGAAAACGATCGAGACGGACCTGCTGCTGATGACCGTCCTCGGGCTACCGCATCACTGGAAGAGAGACTGTCACAACCTGTACCTGCACCCTCCCTGCAAGATCGTCTAAGTCAACCCGTGGTACCTCCTCGTCTGGACGTTGTCCCTGCCCCGAGCCTGGAAGAACGACTTTCCACGGGACCTGTTCCTCCTCGTGCCTATGACCGCGCTGCCTCACTTGCACGGGAAGACATTCGTACACCGCTCTTCAAAGACGATATCCGTGATCATGACCGGATTTCCGACTTTAGGACCAACAGAGATTTCTCCCGAGAACGTCCCGCTGCTCCGCTTGCCACTGCATCCAGTTACCGACCTGATTTGGACCGCGGATTTCCAGACAGAGATGATCTCCGCGACAGACGCGACCGTGATGTGCCCCCTGACGTCAACGCTCCTCCTGCACGTTTTGGTGAAGTATTCAACCGCGCTGGTCCGCCCCCACCCCGCCGCTATTCGCCACCGCCACACGTGTTCGACCGCGATCGAGACTGTGATCGGGACAGGGGAAGGCAGTTCTACCCCGCACGTTCGCCACCACCACCGCCAACACCGCCGTCGTTCCGCGGGGACGGCGTGTACGACTCCGACGGGGAGAGAAGGTATGCCACCGATCGAGGCCGCGACCCGTACGAGCAACAACGACGGCGGGACTGGTACCCTAGCGATTTCGACAAGCGTGGACTGCTCCCGCCTCCACCGCCACCGCAGTCGGCGTCATGGCGGCCACCACCCGAGAAAGCGCCATTTATGGACGGCAGAGAAAGGGACCGATTCGAAAACCGCGAAAGAGACCGGGATCGGGATCGGGACGTCCGTGAAAATGATCGGGATCGTGAACGTGAGCGTGAAAGGGATCCGGGCGGGTGGACATCGTCATGGGACGACCGCGATCGACGGGCTGGCTTCCCGCCGCTCTTGCCTGGCCCACCTCATCCGCCTCCGCCCCATCCACTGCCACATGCGCGTATGGACTCTGCGCCTGGTCGTTCTCTGAGTGCAAGATCGACGGATCCGTATCCGCCTCCTCCTGGGTCTGGACCTGGTGACGATCGCGGGGCTTCGTACCCGCCGCCGAGGGACTTTGAACGTGGGCGGTACGGTGCCCATGTGTTGGATTCGCATCCATCGCCTCCGTTTTCGCGCATTCGAAACCGGAGTCTGAGTCCGCCGCGTCGAGGTCTGGGACTTGCAGATGATCTGCGTCCGCCGCCGATGAAACGCGCGCGGGAGGACCACGGGCCTGGTTACGCTGGTATGGGTGGACCTAGGTACTCGCCACCACGACGAGGTGGCGCGGGGTGTCGGTGGAGGAGGAATGGGAGCAGGAAGCGGTGGAGGGGGAGGAGAGTACGCGCCTGGCCCACCGCCTTCGTCTGCTGCGACGACTGCATCTACGGGGACGGCTACGTCTGGGATTACGTCTGTGAGTGGGACTGTACCGCCACGGTCGACAGGGACGCGTACGCTGCCTGTGTCTGTGCCGCCTAGCAGTGGTGGACCGGGATCGGGACCTGGCGGTGGTGGGTTTTACGAGCGAGGTGTTGGGGATCGGGAGCGAGAGCAACGTGAACGTGAACGCGAGAGGGAACGCAACTGGGGGATGGATCGCGAGAGGGAAAAGGACCGCGGCGAGTACATGCGTGGCGAGCATGGGATGCCGATGAGGTATGACCGACCCGGTCCCGGTTTTGGGATCGGGGATGGTCGTGGACGACGTAGTCCGCCGCCGATGTTGGGTTCAAGGATGGGTCCCCCTGTCAATATGAACGGTCCAGGTCCTGGCCCGGGCGGAGGGGGAGGATACGGAAGAGGCGTGGGAGGTGATAGACGCGACGATCGGAGATACGTGCCGCCTCCGCCTCCACTGCGTACGGGGTGATAAAATGTACGGAGGGGGGTTGGGGATGAACTAATGTGATCTGCGAGGCTATAATGTCGCCTGCTAGCGGGTTTTTTGCGTTCTCGAACTATTTTGCGTATCTGAATCTGCTCAATCTTGTATCAGTCTTGTTTTGAATCGGTGAGGATGCTTGCGTCGTCGTGATTGCTTCGTGCGTTCGTTTGTGTCAGTACAGTGTGCCAGAAGCACGCGAGTCGGAGTGCCTGAGGCCATCGTCCACGTCCATGTTGATCCGTTCACCACCTCTGAGATGTAATATCATAATGAGGAAGCTGCATTCAAATCTCAACATTTAATGTGTCCAAATATATTGTTGCTGAATGCTTCAACGCTTGATCACGAACCCGAAATCTCTCCAACTGGCGCGATAGCTTATGTAAATTGATTTACAACGACGGTGCATCGTACAGCATCCGAGTTATGGTTATGAATATTACAGCGTGGCCACACTTAGAAAGGAAATTGGCTGGGGGGTTGGCGGTCATGAGGAAGTACACCTGCGCAGCATGCCAGAGATGTGTGTCACATACTCATTCCCGCACGAGCTTCGAAAAGAAGACGCCGGCGAAGGTAGGTAACCTCGCTTAGTCTCTATGTAAAAAGAAGTTAGCGGTAAGCGGTCACCTTGACTTCCAAAATCCTTCGAACAAAGAGGACAAATCAGACAACCAGTGCGTTTACACAGGCTTGTGGAACTCATGGGACTTGAAGCTTGATGTTCAACACCCGAGGGATCGGATGGAACTGGCTGCGAGGATTCGTCGTCCTCAAGCCCGTGTATGAACCCGATTCTCGATTCCTCTTCGCACTGTGGTCGGCAGTCCAACTAGCCTTTTGTGCCTTTAGCTTAGACGCATGGCTTCCGATCATCCGCGTTTTGTCTCCAGACACATTTGGCTCACTCGACGGTGGCTCTCTGTTCGACCACACCCTCCCGCCCCTCCTAGAGTTCCTCCGATCCGTATTCATTTCATTCCTGACAGCCCTTCTGACCTACTTGTGCGATATAATGGGGATACCAGCTCTTGGCGATGGTGTTCGTTACCGTGTTCCACCGACGACCCTCACATTGGCCACCCCTTTGCGACCCTCCGTAGTCGTCGACTTCCTTGATTGAATTCTGGGGCTGGCGGTGGCATCAGATGGTGCGTGAGCTGTTCGTCACGTTCGGTATCCGGCCGTTCGACTACCTGACTACCTCTTTGGGCGCGACTGGCAGACCTAATCGGGGCCTTCCTCGTCTCTGGTATCTTCCGCAACATTGAGCTTCGATCGATCGAGCGGGGCGGGCATTTCGTCAGGCTGATCGGGTTCTGAGTGATGAACGACGTTGGGGTCGTGGAGCAGGTATGGGGTTGGACGACGGGGAGAGTGGTTCAATGGGACGTTGAGTTACCGGGCGAGATCGAGCCGTCGCGGGCGTCCGTGCGAGGGCCTGGAAGTCGTGTCGGGATGTGGAGTCGAAGAAAAATATGCAGGGAGAGTGACTTGGTAGACCTCGAAATATGTGTTTGCAGAAATCAAGAGCAGTCCGCACTTCCCATTTATGTGTAATGAAATTCCTATTCGGTTAGTCTCCAAACCTCTTGTCCCTCATCTCCAACGTACCCATGTTCCCACTCCTCCCAAACCAGAAGATACTCTCTGTACTTCCCTCCAACGTTTCGCAGAGTTCGACCGCCAATGAGGCTGATACTGACCTCGCTTGTTGCACCCCGTGGCTCTCCGCACTTCCCTCGCGGGTACACGTTCCCCACCACTGCCACCCCTGGGTCTTTCTGTTGACGGACTCGGAGATCCACGCCCTTCCAACGACCATTGGAATCCCAACTTTATTTCTAGTGGCAGTCCCACTCTACCACAGACTCTGCCGCATCCACCATAACCGTGGCACCGAACCAGGACCGAAACAGGCCATCGAGCGCACGAGAGAATATCACGTCCCGATATCCTTCTATTGCAGGTATGTTTGTCATCGTGAAGAGTTTGGTTCGCAAATTGAGTGATGCTTCCGACTACTAGGAAGCCATGACGATAGGTCGGGGGCTCTGCACCCACCACGAGTGCACTCAACGCCAACCAGGCCCCTCAAGATGTCCACACCCGACTCCACTCCTCTTGCTCATCCATCCCATCGTGCAACTCACTCATGTCGGAAAGCGCGTCGGAGCGACAAAACTCCCTTGCTATGATGTGGAGGACGTCAGGGAGCGCGAGAGTGGTCTTGATTCGGGCATTAATATTGCGTCACCGGTTACGACCTCATCGATCATCACCCGCTTTCCTACCCACTTCGCTGATCCTTCGTCGAGCCCTCAACCACTCGCGAGTCGTCGCCATATTCACGACTTGCTGCAAGAACACGTACCACATCTACATTGTCTCAAATTTCCCCCGTCGCTCCAACAGACTTGTTTGTGGCCTCACTCCAGAGTAGCATTACACCTTCCCTCGCAGCGAACGCTACCGTAGAGCAACACAGTTGTCATTGTTGCCGCGATCTTCAGGCAATGAAACCCGACGACGATAAACTAAGGGAAGATACTTGCAGGTTGCGTATATCACCCAGAGGTCTCTAGTTTCTCTGGAGAGGCCACACCATTCGAGGATTCCAAGGTACAAGTAGGGATCCAATACATCAAAGTTCGATATGATTCGCATCACGGAATCACTCTCCTGACGATAAGCGAGAGTTACGCTGGTGATGACGATGGGGAAGATGGGGAAATGGGAGATGAAGGATGCCGAGGAGACGGCCTTCTACGATCACAGGTCCCTGCGTTGTCAAATGTTTTACTCAGTCGACTCGAACCGCCCAAGAGTCACGGTGCACTGGCAACTGTACAGGCTGAGTTCTAGCTACTCTATACTCTTCTTGGTGTGGATCTCTGTCCAGTCAAGTTGAACCAATCATAGTTATCGAATAGCACACTTTCCCAGTCACCGGCCACCACAACATCGACATCGCACTTGATATGCCTCTTTGCCTTCTTCCCCTCGACACACTACCAACACTTACGTTCGTTCTTCTCAGTTCTCTGAGGGAGCGTCACCCTCGAGTTGTATTTGAAGTATTTCGTGTCTTCTCTGCGTTGTTAAATGCGGTGTGACCAGTGAAGAACAGTGTGGACTGAACGGGTCTACGATGAAGCTTTTCAGTGGCTAAGCACACGGATGTGGAGGTCCAAGGTTGTACGGAAGACTGCGTGGCCGACCTTTGGATATGCGCCATATGATGAAGTCCGATGGTGGAAAGGCGTGGCAAGCAATATGCCGCATCAGTGGCAACACTGCCGGTACAGTGAAGGTTGTCACAAGGGTTTCTCGGGACGTGGTCCGACTAAAAGGAGTGGATGGGGTGAAAAGTCGGAGGTTTTCGCTGCCCTGGACACCTCGTTAGAAAGGTACGTTTCTCCTGCAGCTTTCAGATAGCTCAACGAACACGCGCGATAGATATCGATCCGGAACACCTGCCGGCCTCCCACCTTTTCTTATTCCTCAGATCAAGCTTCACGTCTGACCTTCAGATTTTTCTTTGTTTTTGCAAACACTTTCCATTCTCGCTCTTCTTCTGGAACTATCACCTTCCATCGCGTTCCCAGGGGTCGAGAAAGAACTGCTCGCTGATATATAGGATCGCTCACTCGCCCCTGGTTTCCGGAGCGGCTGTCGACCAACCTAGTCATTGGGGTCGAAAAGTCTGCAAAGGCGGAGGGAAGTCCAACCAACGTCGGGCAGGTCGTCAGGTCGTGCCATCTCATGTTTTCCAGCGAGATATCTATCCAACACGACGCGTTTGACAATGCCATCGACCACTTTTCGAAAGGCCTGCAGTACCAAGTTTGTAATAAGGAAACATCGCCATTGGGAACTTGCACCACCTTCTCCTGAGGATTCTCAAGGTCTCGGAGCAAGACTCGTCCAAGCGGAATCTATCCCTTCATGCTCTCAAAGAGGTTAGATATAGCGATTCTCGCAGGACCACTGTGCTGTGGGATTCCCTCACGTTGGAGCCGGCACACCACTTTACCAGTCCCTCTCCTCGCCCACCTCCAGGCCTCAGTCGAATCTCGGTAGACAAGGAATTAGTGGTCACTATTGTTGGGGACCGCGTGTTGACGCGGAAAGTTGAGTCGGCCAGCGGCCGCGGATACTATCAGAAGAAGCCCAGACATGCAAACATCAAGACCCATCGCAAGCAAGGGATATGGCAGGTTTGCCTTAACGTGGTTTTGACTCGCATCCTGACCTGCGTTGCAGAACAGTACGAAATGCACATCGCCGAGTCTTACAAGGAACTCGACTGCCCACGCGCGGCGCGTATATGGCCACGAGCGTGAGCAGAGGTCCACTATGATACCCTTGGTCTATCCGAGTTGGAAGCGGTCCAATATGTTCTGTTCTGATGCTCTCACGCGAAGATGAGGAAAAGCGCGTCACATTGATGAAGGGGTATTCGAGGGCGGATTTGATGATGTGCCTGATACACTGATGTCGTCTCGGGTTAGGCCTGTTCCTGCTAAGCCACTGTCGTCTCGCCATCCGCCCTCGAGTCACCGCCACACAAGCGTTCGCCAATACCCGCATATCACACTGCCAACTTCAAACGATAAAGTGTAGGTTTCGCCGCTGTTCGTGCCCGAGCCGATGGAAGCGGGCACGAGCATCAGTCCTCTTAGGTCGTTGACGATTGGCTCAACATAGCAGAGTCCCATCACGATATGCAATACATCGTCTTCTTTAGACCATTTTCCAGCCGCATCAGTTCTAGCTTATCTTCGACGACGTCGAGTTCCAGATACAGGGTCGCCTGCAAGTCCCGAACCTGCTAGCTCCGTTCGGCGTGGAATATCCCATTGAACTCTATTCCTCCTTCCACTGGTTCGTTGTCGCCAAGTGCTACCGTCCCGGTTGTTGCTAGGTCACGCTCTTCGATCATGTCGTTCTTGTCTGAGCATATCGCTCGGCACAGGGAAGTGGCTTAAACTGCGGAGGAGATGGACGATGATTAGAGACTTGCGATAGAACTGAGCCTTGCCGAGGCGGCGAAGCGGAGACGAGAGAGTTGGAACCCGTTGCAGATGCTCTTTGGACACCCCTTCCACAACCCCACTTCGGACTCGAACTGACGACCTGAAAGCCATCGCGCTACTTTCCCCAGCTCCACGCGATAAGAATCTCGCCGTCCGCGCTACGGTTGTTTTGGCGATTCGATACACGTTCGCTGAAAGCTCCACTTCTCATGGCGAGCTTCTCGTATCGCTGATCATGGACTTTTTGAGTTTGATGGAAGAAATTGATGTAGTGAGCGATTCCTCTCTTTATGTGAGATTTATGGATAGAGTTGACCTCTCCTATGTAGATTGTTCATCGACTCGCGCTATCCGCGCTAAACTCTGCCGTGCGGACTAAGCCGCATCCGAGATCATCTACAAGCCCTTCTTTCTACCCACTACGTGGAGGCCAAGGTCAACCGGACCTTATCCGAACTGTACAGATGGGACCATGGACGCACAAGGTTTATGATGGACTTGATGCACACGGAACTGCTTGGGAAATGCTCTACATGCCGGTAAGCCCAATGCCGACATTCACGCCGACTCTAGGGAGGTTGACTGCAGGTGGTTCGGTCAGCGTCGGCTGATCTGAAGTGAGTTGAAGTCTACGTGTCGTGATGGAATTTCGTTGATGTTATGATTAAGATTATAGAAGATGTGGAAGCTTTAGGGAGAACCGGACTTGGCTAGATTTTCCTGGCAAGCTGGTGAAGTCAGCGCTTTCCCGCCTCCACCGCTGCACCACGATTCCTCGCGTCGGAGCATTGGAACTCCTGCGCCCGTTTGAGCACGACCTTTTTTTTTTTGGACGCCATCGGCAAAGCAATGGAGTGAGCAAAGGACAAGATATCGTTGTGAAAACTCTGCCAAGGGGGATTCTTGCGTTCTTACTCCCCACCCGAAATCCGGTATTGAAACCATGGGCAGCGTTTAATGGTGAGCATCAGTGTCCATGGGTAGTGACGAACTTGTCCACTCACTGTACCGTGCGCAGTATCGTTTCCTCGTTATTTCCTTTTGGAAAGCGGGCATCTAGCAGAGTTGAAGATACGAGTGGATCCGAGTCGTTGCTCGGATTATGTCCATAACCGAGCGTGTGGTCGACCAAAAGGTGAGGATTCCTCTCATCGTTTTCTCAGGATCCAACTAGTAATACGGCTCAGGAGACGGCATCAGATACAGATCGAGGACTGGACGTAGTCTACTCGAATAAATAGGCGATGGCCCCATTTGTAAAAGATCTGGGCCGTGTCAGATTCTGGACAAAGTGAGTGCAAATCAATGTAAGGGCGTCATTGACGCCAGAGCGACCATTAACTCCTCCTACCAGGCCCACCTCGAGCCGAGATCGAAGATTCGTTTAGCGTTACGCAACCACCTACGTCTCACTTGTTTCCTGCGCGCCCCCAAGCAAACTCGACGCCTCCGGACCCTCCTCGCTTTCACGATTACTCGCTCAAGCGTCACCCGAACCGCCTGAGGAACCGTTGGTAGTTCCTCCGCGCGGAGGCGCCTGTGCCTGCTCCTAGCCCAGATCCGCAGCCTTTCCTCTCTCAGTTACAGTCTCCACCAACGTCCCCATCAATAATATCGCCTAAACAACTATCTGGTCTGTCACCACCTTCGGTTTTTCCACCTGCAGCACACACTATTTGGCAGACACGTCCAGCCTCGCGTGCGTCCCGACTCACGGGTCCCCTACTGCAGTGGAAGTTGTAGCCACGACAGCACTGACGAACCCAACGTTCTCTGCATCCCATTTTCTTCTGGTCCCGTTCTGTTTTCTGGTACCCCATCAGCAACGTAGTCATTTTCAGACGCGCAGTCGCCTTGTCAACCCTTTCCGAAGTCTATCGGTACACATATGTCGATGGTCAGTTTTTGGCGCTAGTCCTGAACGAGCACTACCACGCGTACATTTCCTCTTATGACGCACTTGGATGAGCTGATGCCTGCGCTGGAGACGACCATCCGGTGTGCGCCCGTCATAAGTGGGCAGTGGAGCTGAGAAGGAGCACTGTATGTGCAGTCGAGCGATCGCGATTGGGTGTGCTGCACTGGCAGCGCATCGGCCACGGGCGGAACGCAGAGGTTCGAACCTCGATACCACTCGTCGATGATGTAAAAAGGAATGAGCATTTAGGTGTCAAGTTCAGGAAGCTGAGCGGATAGTAATGACTTGGAATAACAATTTGTTGTTGATGATACTCGGACTCAGAACGTGATATGCCAGTATACCGGACGGAAAGACCTTGGGATGCCCCGGGGTCATATGCGTTTTCACTGTTCGGCCGACTCGGAGGTCCCAAGCCCACGGTTACAGTCATGAACTTAATAGCCAGCCAACACTTACAACCCCATGATTAGTACTACTCGACTCATGATCATTTACCGTAGGGCTTGATGGTGCGGCATGCGAGTGAATTCCGCACCCCCCGCCTCCACTGGAACCTCCCACTGAGACAGGCACCCGGCACGTCTTCTGAATCACGCTCTTGGTCGCATCCATCCTACATATCTGGAGCTCGCCGGTCCCTCGCCCCCATTCAAGCAATTTGCTCGCGGAGACTTGGATCGCCGTGTCTTCTCACGCATGAGTCACCACCTACTTTGTGTACGGACTCATCTCACAATCGTGGACCGTCCGACATTCTCAATATCACTGAAGGTCCCTCTCACAGGTATAGTGAGACGGACATTCTTCGAATATGTATGTATCCCCTGTTTGATGTCTGTGCTGGCAGCTGACTCCACATTTTGTCCAGTTCGTCGGTGGCAAAACAGCTCACGCGGCGCTTCCCTCCCTACTCTGCAGAAGCAGAACAAAGGAATTTTATTCGCATAGTTGATGAGTACAATCGGTTCTACACGCCATGCCGACCAGGATCCGAGTGCGGGAAAGCGGGACAACCTGTCCACAAATGGATCGTCACGGAGGTGGTCAGAAGTATCAGATGAGTCTATCCACCTGACGCGCAGTCGACCCGCGTTGTGTCCACCAGTGCCATACCCTGGTTCTCCCCAATCTTCGGATTTCAGCAGCACTCCGTTGACGGCGCAGGACGTGGCAGATCTCAAGGAGCTCTACGATGACATGGACAATATTAATATATGCACTCGTACCAAGGAACAAGGCGTTAGAATCAAACGTGACGCCGAGCACAGGTAATGCTGTATATTGATAGGTGTTTTCCTTTTTGCTCATATGACCAATAGCTTGTATTAATCCGCCATCGACCCTTTCGGACATGCGTTGATGGAGCGCTTTAACAAAGTTCCTGAACTCGGTCCCAGTGACAAGCAAATTAGCGTTAGTATATGCCTATCGAGTATATCTGGTCAGCTTCTGCCCGTCAATGACTCGCACTAGTCACTGTTTCCCCGATTCTCTGATTCGACCTCTTCAATGCCAGGACACCCGCTCATCTCGCACGTTCGCCTGCAGTCGCGCGGCGGAATAACCATGCACTTCGCAACCCTCTGTGGTTTCGATCACTGGTACTGGCACCACCTCAACTACCTGGGAAACGACACCTACGACTAGTCACACTTACTCCACTAGCTCTACGCCTACGCCTACCTCTGCTATTCCTTCCAACGCTGCTGCTCGTGTTGGACCCTCTGCATTTCTAGATGGCGTAGCAGATCTTCTCGTCCATTGTGGTGTCGCCGCCGGAAGGACGTTCGGCCGCGCTGGAGCGGAGGAGCTCTCATGAAAGCTGGCGTCCCTCAAAGGACGCGGTGGTCTCCGTGCTCGTGCCCTGTTTCGGATGCGGTAGCCATGCCTGCCCTCACCCCGGCCAACAATTTTACCCCGACAATCTTGTTCTGTAGTGGTATGGCATGCCCACTGATTACTATGGCAACTACTCGGAGACCTTGCTGGCTAAGAGAAGCTGCTAAGAAGAGCAGTTACAATTTGTGGTCTCCCCTCTCCCTCTCCCTCTCGCTCTCCCTCTCGCTCTCCCTCTGTCTCTCCCACTTCCTCTGCACACCGCGTCCGAACGGACGCTCCCTCAACCTCACCAGCGCCTCCCTCTCCCTCCCCAAACAACCCTCTGCCGTCCGAACGGACGCGAACGCGAACGCACCCTCACTTTCCCCTCTCACTCACCTTTCCTCTCCTCTCCTCCGTCTCCGTCTCCGTCTCCCGCTCCCCTTGACCTCACCAGCACCTCCCCCTCTCCTGCGCTTTCACTCTTCCCCTTTGCAATCAGCGCGCCGGAACAGACGATGACGCCACGACAGGGAGACAAGGGCACGACGAAAGTAAGCCGGTACGGCGACCACCTCCACGACGACGACATTGCGTCACATTGAAACGACGAGGACAGGGAGGACGGGAAGATGGCGCGTCGTCAGCGACGAGGACGACGACGCGACGAGGACAATGACAGGGAGACAGCAGCGACACCGCGAAGTCCCCGACACGGCGACGTGGCAACAGCAACGATGACGAGAACGACATCGACGGGGAGGACGGGGACGCGGTACCGCGACCACGGCGACGACGACGACGACACGGCCGCCACACCCTCTCCCTGTGAGCTGAGGGGGCCCGAATGGTTGTTGACGATGAAGAATTCAGTAGACCCACAAGTTTGTGGTGAGCCTGTTGGATCTAACCCGCATGAAAATATAAATTTATCTCGTTTTGATACCAGACTTCGAGGTCGATATCTCGACACAACTCCACTCATCCAAAAGGTCGTTGATCGTGATATCCCCCGCGTGCTCATCGACACCGTCACTGGTCGTCTCTATGATAAAACACAGCAAGCCGCTGCCTCTGAAGAACAACTGATCTTTGACAAACTCCGGTCTGCCATGACTAGTACTCAGATCCCCCACAATCGAGAAGCTAATCAATTTCTGTAATATGTCCAATCTCGCCGTTTTCAACGGGCATGGAGCGATACGTGCTGCGTCAATCAGGCAGACAAGGGGTTCAACAAGAATTTGTCGTTGCCATGTTTCGGTGGTACTGTCGTGCGGCGCTCACGATCGTCCATCTCCTTGGCGTGCTCTCGGAGTCGCAGCAAGAAGGTGATCTTTGGAAAAGCATCTGGAACATTCGCGGGTGGACATACCAGGAGTACGTTGCTTCGAGAGTCATTCAATTTTACACAGAGGATTGGAAGCCATACCTCGGTCTGGACATCGCTAATCACAAGGAATCCCCTCACTCCCGGTCATATATGGCGAGAGCGAACGAGCCAGTCCGTCGTCTCCTCGAGCATATCCTAACACAGTCGGATGATGTCAGGCTTCTGTCTTGGACTGGAAACTCTGATAGCATTACTAAAAGCTACCTCCCCGCCGATCTCACTGCATACGACCAAGTTCTGCCTCCGCATGTTCCCCAAGCCACAAAGTCGCCGAGATGAATCAGATGGTCACAGACTTGCAATCATCATTCCCCGATCCCTCTTCAATTGTCGCGCTATATGAACGACTTTGATCTCCCTCCCTTCCGGTCGACTTCGACTCCCTGAACTCGACTTCCGTCTCACTGATTTTTCGCCCGTCTCGCGGAACCCGAATCCGACTCGTGTCTTCACCTTTATCACGCCACGGCGCCAATTCTCTGCGAGGTAAAGATACTCGCTCGGGTGCAGCGTCTCGTTCTTGCTCATCCGTGGATCAGCTCCCTGCTCGATCAGGACTTCTCTGGCGTCGATCATTTGTTTAATCTAGTCGCGCGCGCGCTGCGCATCCTTTCGGCTTCGGTAACCTTTCGGCGCACTGCTGCTAGCCTCGCAGAAGCGCGGGCGGTACAAACGCGTGGCGACGAACAGTTTCGTCCAAGTTCAGATTCGGGAGGAGACGTTGTTGAGTGAGTTGTTGGCGAGCATTGGTCACCCTGTCGACGTACAGTAGCTGCTTCTGTTGTCAACCCCCTTAGGGACCCGTTATCCAGCGCATATAAAACACGAACACCCACACATGCTTGCTCCTCAAAGGCAAGGTCCACCGGACTGCGACACGGCATCTGTCAAAGATGAGATCAGTCAAAAACCAAGCTTCCCTTTTTCGTCTGAAGGGTCAGCTATGAACCATACCCGCCGGGAACACCGAGCAAGAAGAGTATGAGAGAGGAAACGGACGAAGGATATGAGTTCTATTGAAATTCGACGGACTTTCCGATTCTTTCAGACACTCGGACTCTAGGACAGCTACTCTGACTCGGAGTCGAAGAAAGGTACTTCCTCAGGCTCATCCGAGCCTCTGACGTACACACATCGGCTAAGTTCTATTGAAATTCGACGGACTTTCCGATTCTTTCAGACCAGGCTCGGACTCTACTAGGACAGCTGAACATGGGGACGCGGTACCATGACCACGGTCACGGTGATGATGATGACACGGCCATCATACCCTCTCCCTGTGCAAGTTGATATTTTATATAGACTACGTAGTTTACAAAACAAACCACAGTCTTTGTAAAATGCATGGAATGATTGGGTGGAAAAGAAAAACAAACAAACAAACAAGGATGTCTGAGTCATTACTGTACAGCTGTTATGCTGTACTTTGTATGCACAGTCACGGTCACAGTCACTGAGTATTGTGCTGATCTTAAATTCCTAGACATACATCCATTTGGCCAGAGATAATATCCTGATTGCAGAAGATAAATATATAGCATTCATTTTTCAAGGCACAATAATTGAACAATTGTAATCAGTTACCAGTAGAGAGTACTGGAGACCAGAAATGATACTCAACTATATATTTTGATACACTGGTATTGGTTTGACAAGGTTACAAAATGTCTACCACAGATTACTATATAGTATTATCATGCCATTTTCATCTCAAAGATGGTCAACTTGGCTTTTTGGTATCTTCCTTGTATTTGATGGATAAACTTGTATTTGATGGATAAATCCTTGTGAGATAATATCAATATTATTATAGCTGATTTAATTAATCTTGGTTACATCTGCACCACCCTATTGTCATAGCACAATGATTGAATGATTGTAATCAGTCACCAGTAGAGACCAGACTGATACTTAACTATAAGCATTTTCACACAATGGTACTGACTTGACAAGTTTATAAAATATTTGACAGAGACTATATAGCATTGCCATGTTTTCATCTTGAAGATGGTCAACTTGGCTTTTTGGTATCTGCCTTGTATGTGATGGATAAATCCTTATGAGATGATGTCAATGTTATCATAGCTGAGCTAATATATCTGGTTATATCTGCACCCTCCCATTTTCATATCATTTTAATAGCATAATGATTGAATGATTATAATCAGTCACCAGTAAAGACCAGACTGATACTCAACCATAGACATTTTCACACAATGGTACTGACTTGACAAGGTTATAAAATGTCTGCCAGAGACTATATAGCATTGCCATGTTTTCATCTCAAAGATAGTCGACTTGGCTTTTTGGTATCTTCCTTGTATTATATTATGATGATGGATAAACCCTTATAAGATAATATCAATATTATTATAGCTGAGCTAATCTATCTGGTTATATCTGCACCACCCCATTTTCCTGATGTCGCGACAGGCGTTGACGGGAGCAAAGGGTTCGTAGCCAACGATCCGCCCTATTCGTCATTGACGATCACGTCGTAAGCCGCGTCCACGTTTCTGTAGTACGTGTTGGACGTACGAGAACTGGTTCAACGTTGTTCGTTCCGTTCCCAATGTTGCCCGTGGGAGCTATCGTGAAATATCCAGCTGGGCATCCCTCGTGAGACGGATTGGCTGGCTGGGAGGCTAGGGACAGACGTACCTGCCTGCTGGCTTTCCACAATCGTCGAGCCTAGGATAAATGGCGCTGGGGCAACCTGCCGGTGGTAAGAATGGTCGATCGCGGAATAATAGGCTACCGCAACCTCGTAAGCGCGCAGAAGAAGGGAAGACTAGAACCATACATTCATTAAAACTGTTCGCGACCTCCAGAAATATCAAGTTGGCGTACAGCGGGTATTCAAAGTTATCGACGACGGTCTGCACACCGTTGTGAAGGGATGAGACAGATCCTTGAGAAACTTGTGCGACGTTCTGTACGAACGCATGGTTCAATCTCTCGAGGGAAACTCGTCACCGTGGAGGCTACTCACTTGGGTATTCGCATTGTTCAGATAGTACTGAGTGCTGGTATAATTGAGATTCTGATCGAATGACACGCATCAGCAAACCATCCCTTAGCTGTCCACCCTGTGACAGTCTGGACAGAGCTGGCCAGCTCCTCCAGCTCCCCAGCACCCCCCAGCAAGGTACCTAACTGGCTAGCTCTGTCCAGACTGTCCCCAGACTGTCCCAGCACCTCCCAGTACTTCAGTAAAAGTGATGCTTGAG
>JBBPPD010000111.1:0-19865 GCA_038091795.1 Leccinum olivaceoglutinosum | reverse complement strand
ATCCGCAATGGGTCGACACGACACCGCTAGCTTACCAGGAGAGTCAGACCCAGAAATCGACACAACATGCTAGCACACGTACCAGGTTGAGGCGTTCAAGCTACCTCAAACGATCCCAAGGAACCATCGACATCATGAACCCATTCCATAACTGTCTTTGTGACTCGAGACGATTCGGACCTCTACAAGAGTTAGTCGAGGATATGCTACGACTCTGAAGACTTACGATGGTATCAAGACCGTTGTCTCCGTACATCGAGAACGCGGGGATGTTGGAAACGGCATTTGACACGGTGGGATGTAAGACGCGGGATACGCGTCGGGACCCGCAATGGGTCGACACGACACCGCTAGCTTACCAGGAGAGTCAGACCCAGAAATCGACACAACATGCTAGCACACGTACCAGGTTGAGGCGTTCAAGCTACCCTCAAACGATCCCAAGGAACCATCGACATCATGAACCCATTCCATAACTGTCTTTGTGACTCGAGACGACTCGGACCTCTACAAGAGTTAGTCGAGGATATGCCACGACTCTGAAGACTTACGATGGTATCAAGACCGTTGTCTCCGTACATCGAGAACGCGGGAATGTTGGAAACGGTATTTGACACGGTGGGATGTAAGAGGCGGGATACATGGCGCAGTGAGCAACACACGTCGGGACCCGCAACGAGTCGATACGACACCGCTAGTTGACCGGGAGGGTCAGACCCAGCAATGCACACAACATGCTAGCACACGTACCTGAGGCGTTCCCGCCCATCCCTTCAATGTTTTTATGACTCGAGACGACTCTGACGTCTGCAAGGATTAGTCGAGAAGGTGCGAAGACGAAGACTTATGATAGCATCAAGACCATTGTCTCCGTACGTCGGGAACGCAGGGATGTTGGAAACGACATTTCACACGATGGGATATAAGAGGCGGGATACATGGCGCAGTGAGTAACACACGTCGGGATCCGCAATGAGTCGATACGACACCGTTAACTTATCAGGAGGGTCAGACCCAGTAATTCACACAACATGCTAGCACACGTACCAGGTTGAGGCGTTCAAGCTACCCTCACACGATCCCAAACAACCATCGACATCGTGAACCCATCCCAGTAATGTTTTTATGACTCAAAATGACTCAGAAGTCTAGAAGAGTCAGTTGAGCATGTGCGACGCAGCGACAATTCAGTGGTGCACTTACTTACGGTGGTATCAAGACCGTTCAACGATGCGCCTCAGATTATCCTGCACGCCCTACCACCAGTTTGACCAGCGCGACTTCGAGCGACCCTGCCAGCAGCAAGTTCTGTTTTAGGATCTTGACCCTGACACGGAAAGCACGGGAGTGGGGGCGAGTGACCGTTGCTGGTACTGGAAGAAACAACTTGAACTTAGCGTGGCCCATCCGGAATGGAACTTGATATGATTCAGAGACGGGCCCGGGCGAACGCAGTAAGGCAGTGGAGATACTCAGCAACTCCCTCAAGTTGCAGGCCACAGAGCCCCATAGCAGGGAATGTATGGTATTGGTGAGTCCACTGCCATGTGGACATAGTACCCATACAGTACACGGCACGTCGTGCAGTTCGCGATCATGATGCTGCCCATGTAGTAGAATCAATCGTATATTTATGTAGTTATTAGGCCACCTCGTGCGCGACCTCGTCATCAACCACACCCTGAGTCATCCCGCGTGGCATCCCCACGCAAGACCTCCACTGGCACATCCTTTTTAACGAGACAGGCACAGCAAGCCCTCCCTCGTCATCTCTTCGCGGGTTGTCTCTTCCGATAGCACTCCGTGCATGCTCACTGGTCAATCGGGCATGAGTTCCAGCTGAGCGAAACGCCGGTCCGACACCAGGACACTGTCGGCCTGGAGAGCCCGAGGACCCCCGGACGTCAAACGGTAGGTACATCATGGGCACGATCGAACGAGTGGCCAAGCCGGTTGGACAAATATCTGCCTCGGGTCCGGGAGCGTAGCCTCCTTCTGTTCTGCATCCGCGGCAACCGTGTGACGACGACGGTTCAGAGTAACCACCGGCTGTTTTACGAGGGTGCCAATCGAGCTCGCAGTGACACACCTCGAGGGGGAGCCAGGACAGGATGGAGGTGAGCACGCTCGAAAAGAACGGGGTACGCGTCTGCGGGTAGCGTCGTTGGCCGATCATTTCAGTATGTCGAGTTATGGAGCGCGGTGCAGGTGCCACTCTGGCAGTACACCGACTAGGGCACGTTCATGATGGCGCCTGAGACAATGTTGGAGCGGTTGGCTGCTGGGCGCACTCCTCGGTTTTGGGTTTCCCAACTTGAAGGGCATGGATTTGGTGCGCATTTTCACGAAGCGTTTCCATTTAGAGTTGGACGTGGCACAAAATATGACGACTTGCAGAGAGAGCGCGATGGTCATATAGACCTACGTATGGGCCGATTCTGATTCTCACTATGTAAATCACCATAGCTGCAAACAAACCTCAGTATTTTTCGAGGGACAGAGAGAAAGAAAAGACATCCTCACATCACCAAATTCGATCTCTCCCATCAACATCGCGTCCTTGCTTGCTGTCAAAACTGTTTGTCGGATTATGCGTAAGCGACGAGGCGCATGTCAAACAAAGAGAGAGAGAGAGACTTACCGATGGACTCTTCTGGATGGAAATTGACCACCATCACGATTGATTCCCTTACGCCCGGGAAGCTATACCAACGCGCATACATTAGTTCTAAGAAAGACACCACAGGGACGGACGCACCCGGTATAACTCGGAACTGCCCGTTCACGCTCTGGACTTCCCAAACACACGCCAACTTGAACCGATCCGCCCACCACCGGCTTGTCATCACCATCTCTGCTCCACGCCCCCTTGAGCAGCATGTTTCGAAACTAGCCAATGCTCTGGAGCACGGCACCAAGAGCTCCGCAAAACGAGGTATTCGGGATACATCCAGGTATCCGGGGTGTTGGTGAATTTCTGAGTGCAAGATGATACAGAGCAAAGGGACTGCTAGACGCCGCCATGGAAAAGTTGCGCATAAACTACCTCGGGCCCATTGGGGGACAGGAGCATACCGTTGAGGGTGCATTGAATGTTTAGTGTTGATTGCAAAGGGAAGAGCGCTTGGACCGTTGGGTTCTACAAGGAGATGGATCAAATTGTTTCCCAAGTAGCGTAAGCAGACATACGCTGACTTGGCAGCTAAGTTCGCCCACCCCGAATACACGGGGGGAAGGTATTGCACACCATCATGATAGGTGTTATTGATCCCTGACTAACAAAGAGCTAGCATTACCCTTCACAGAAGCGTATGCAGCCTGGCACGCAGATTAGTACTTGTGCAGACATTGCTCTCCAGTCCATCCATCAGTACAAGAATAGTCCCACTGGGAGGAGGTCAGCCGGAAGCGGCAGTGGATGGTGTGAGAGAGCAATGGGTACCATCAAAAATAGTACCCCAAAAGGCGGGCTTGGAACAATTAACCGCCAAACCCAAGGGCACTTTGAAGAGCAACCTCTGGCCCCGGTTGTGGATAAGTACATTATGATGCTGGTTCAAATCAGTCACATGTCATGAATACGTCACAGTCGGTCACACCAACGATCTCTTTCGAGTAATTGGTTTTCCACCAGCTACGAAACGATGATTTTAATTTTGAACAACGACAATGTGCAACGGATCAGATAGATATTTATTGATGCCATTTGTCTTAAATATGCCTGATGAATCCGACTGATGAACAAGCTCCGAATTCGTACTGCGAAACCCGCAGGAGACAGCGGGTTGTCTGATCGTTATCGTTATCATGAGAGTGTGCGTGACCAAAGTTTGACTCTTTGAGGCTAGTCTTGAAGTCTTGAAGTTTTGAAATATCTCGTTTCGCTTTCGCCGTCAGTGCTTCTCGAAAGTTGAACGTTGAACTTGGGGAATTATGACAAACCCAGGTTTTCGAGAGAGTTATTAGTGGACGGACACAGTGAATTTGTTTGGCGCGGTGGGCAATTCCACCGACACTGTCACCCTGATGGGCGCCACGATGCCAAGGTTCCGAGTGGAAGATGCCGAACTTCACTTCAGAGTGATGAGCCTAAGCGTTCCTGTTCTACAAAGATAGAGAGTCGTAGGAGGGGGGCCTTTCGAGCCCAGGTTCTAGCTTAAAAGCTTGAAAGCTTGGACGGTACTGTGTTTTCTGGTTGGGGCTCCTCAGGTCGCGAGGTCAAGCATTCAATTTTATTGTAAACCGGAGGTTATGAGTGGTGGGATAAATGGTTGACCAATTGAAGGACTCGATAGCTGTATCGTTTGACGGTCTTGACCGATTGCCATGAGAACATTGGCAATGGGCACACAAAGACGGGGTCACTGAGACAGACGCTGTGGAAGTTTCTCAATGTAATGTAGCTGTGCAATTCGCGCTCTGTCTCAGCCTATGATACCCGTTTGCACTATCGAAAACTGCGCGGCCGCTCGGAGTCGTACGGGAAACCTTAGAATAATATCAAATTAATATGCACTGAATATGATTCGCTGAGAAGTCGAGACATACATTTTGAGCTTGGGCTGCTTGAGAGGCCGACTTGTAGAGGACATTCACGAGACTTTGTAACGCCTCCTGGACCCGCGATTCATATGTCGGATCCGACGTCGACTGATACGTCCCCGTGCGGCGTTCGAATTCGAAGCGGAACGGAGATCATGGATGAAGGTCTGGGGGAGTGAAAGAGGGCGAGAGAAAGAAGGATCCATGCGGTGAGCGCGCGAGGGAAAAAGTCAGTGTCGGTGTGTCCCCTGAGCGTGTATACTTCTTCATTCTTGCGTACCTGTGCGTCGGGCGCGTCCGTTGAGCTTTTTTTACTGTAAGACAAAAAAAAAAGAAGGAAAAGGAAAAGGAAAAGGAAAAGGAAAAGGAAAAGGAAGGCTACGCACATGAACCCCGTTCTCCAACGCGGATACGTACACATGCTGCCCGTCCGCGCTTCAACACACACCCGTAACAGGATACCCGACCTCCCAAACCGCTCTGCTCTGCTTGCCTCCCTCGCCCTCTACACCCCGGTCCGTCGTCCGGTCGAAGGCGTTAATGATCCCGCGGTGGGCGCGAATCTTCTTCATGCGCTGCTGGTGGTCACGTCCATCAAACTCAGGAATTGGTCTGCGGAGACGGTGTAGAGCATTGACGAACAGAGAAGCCAGTGGAGGTCGAGGATGGAGGCTTTGTGTAGGCTCGAGAGAAGGTCGTGGCTAGTGTTCGGGGGTGGGTCCGCCAGAAGACAGTCTGACACCAAAGAAAGAAAAAGAACATCAGTCACACCGCACGCGAGCGAGCAAGAGTGACACAGACACTTCTGTACGCCGAACACGCAGCAATGTTTTGCCCCGTATGATCGAATCGGTAACATCTCTGTATGCGTTAATGCGTAGCTCGACAGAAGACATTGACGCCTCCTAACCTCATCCCAAAAGATTCTCAGGAAGCGAGCGAAATATCTCCAATGACTATTGATAGAGCTTCGACGACAGGTTTTGAACATGATTTGCAATGGGATGTGAACCGGATCTCTGTCGAAAAAGACAATGAGTGCATCACACGTATACTGGCTAGTATTCGCGATGACCACGGGAGAGGGGAGAAGGAATCGAGCAAGACTTGCAGATTGCAGATCAATGTTAAGACTGGCGATATGGTTCAACAAGCGGGTCCTGACGGGCGAAGGTCGAGGGCTCGTCTCCCGAGGATAATGGCCCCGTTAAGGTCCGTCATATCTGCATGCCGCTTTTAACGATCGGAGAGATAGGTTGCGGCGTTGAATGAAGCGGGTGTCTTGACGGGCGAAGGCCGGGGGTGGGTCTCCCGAGGATAACGGCCTAATGGAGGCCCGTCATTTCTCCAAGCCGCTTTGGAACGATCGGAGAGGTAGATTGCAATAGTGTACAAAGACGTTGAACGAAGCAGGGGCTCGTCTGGGCAAAGCTCTAGTGCTTTTCTGGAACAGACAGTGGCTTCATTGATGTCCTCTGTCGCTCTCGGATGTTTGTAACGATGTCAGAGATGAATGGAGAGCAGAGTCAGCGACCTCCATCACACGTGGTGGGCAACGATCCAGTATTTGGCGATCAAGGACAACTGTCGTCGGGCGCGCCCGTTGAGCCTTTTTTTGGAAAAAGAAAAAAAGAAAAAAAAGAAAGGAAAAGAAAAGAAAAGAAAAGAAAAGAAAAGAAAAGGAAGGCTACGCACATAAATTCACGCTCTGCTTGTTCCCTCGCCTTCCCACGCCCTCATCGTTCCGTCGTCCGGTCGAAGGCGTTGATGATCCCGCGGTGGACGCGAATCTTCCTCATGTACTACCGATGGCGACGTCCGAACCAAACCCATTTCGTCTGCTAATATAAACGCCTGTCGATTTGACCAGTTATCGCAAAGCCAGTTACTTAAACGCATTGATCTGTAGGCTTATAAGCAAAGTGTTTGATCACAATAAAGCACCAACTTGGAATCGCATGAGCTTGAGCTCATTACTCTGTCCTAGATCAGGTTGTTCATCAAGATCTCGTTTGAGAGCAAAGGCACCATAACCGTTCGCGGCACTCCCTCCTTGTAAGTTTGACGGAAACTTTACGAGAATCGATAAAATATCCGAATGCGTGTTGATAAGCACCGAACCCAGGCTCCCCGCGGCGAGGCAGAGAGTCCCAAGATGCTATTCAAGGATTGAATGAGTATCTCCGTATATAAGCACAGGATACTGATCTTCCTCGTACCCAAGTCATCGAGTTGATCACGAAAAACACTTTTCTTGCGCCTCGCTTTCGTACTTGATGAGAGTTTCCAGAACCGCGAGAATGCGATCGATGGTTTTCCAAGCTAGAGGGATTTGACGTTCGGCAGGAATCAGGTAAGGACCAAGCGAAGCGTGATGTGAATTGACTGAGGAGCGAAGCTCAAGATCGATATCCGCACTGGGTTCGAATGGAATCGGTTGCTTCAGGTTCATCGACATTCATGGCTGTCTCGTCGAATCGGTTCGTCTAGAAGCGAAACTTTGCAACCTTTGGCAACGAAGTACTTCAGCTTCGACAAGTTGGTTGAAACCAGCCACATATGAGGAACCCATTACGTCCGTCGATAGCTCCGATCTGTCCTCTCCAAGTATTCTCCAGGACAATCGCTACAACGCCAACCAGTTTCTTTGTGATAATAAGTTGCAAGGTCCGCATCCTCCCAGTCTACATTCGGTGGATTGGGCAAGTATCGATAATGCTCAAGTCGCCTGCACGAAAAGCATCTGAAGAGAAGCTCCCGGGAAGGCTGCAACGTTGTGTGATCCCCAAGCGAGGGTCGCCTTGCACAGTTCCAGAGGAAAGGCCGCCGGGAGGATGTTTGTTCGCAAGAGACGACTTGGATTCCAGAGCCACTTCCAAGCATCCCATGTAAAAACCACCCTTCATGCACACCACAGGACACCTGGGGTTGCAATACCATCATTTTAGTTTGATGCAGGATAGATTTTGGGTATCCGAACCATCGAATCCAGTCTCCCAAACCTCGTATGTAGACATCGTTTTCATCAGATTCGCCTTCATCATCCGTGGTCTTCCGTTTCGTTTTTTCGCCCTCTCAACAGCTCGTGAGGGAACGCTTATGACAATTCTCGCAGATATCTGCGGAGACGGTGTAGAGCGTCGACGAACAGAGAGGCAAGTAAGGGAGCGGTATCGTTGGACGCACTAATGGGTCGTCGCGCACTAGGCCCATGCACTGCACAAGAGGGCCCTGGGGTGCCATGGTGGCGTGCGGGTCTGTTCGAAACGCGCGTTGCTGGGTCGCAACTCACGAGGCGAGAGGAGAGGGAGGTGCCGCTGAGCACGAAGAGCAATGGACGCGTGGCGTCGTCGTCGGAGCCACAAGAGCGCGCAACTGATGATGGGGCTGATGGCGAGGTCGCACGAGCCGAGAGACGCGACGGGGTGACGCTGCGAAGGTGTCGATAAGCTGAATAAGTGTGTCAAGACGGGTACCGACGACGTATCGCGTCGAGGAGAAATCCAGGGTGAGGAAGTACTGCTCCAGATCGGGTAGCTGGCAGAGGACACGAGGATAGAATTGGAAGGGCCTCAGTTCGTGAGGGCGCTGACCGACCCAGTGAGGTAAGTAGATGCTTTCTGTTCTGCGGCGTCAATACTAAACGGCATCCAAATGCTGATCTACACACCTCCCAGAACAGTGGCGACATTGACATTGAACTCCGCTGACACTGTGGGTGCGCTGCTCGTTGCGCAAGAGCTGGAGACGGTCAATCCCCCAGCAAGGTTGCCGATGTCTGTCCCGCGTGAGCTGCAAAGACTGGGTGGACGCGTAGCTCCATGTGAGATCGATGGCGCTAAGCGAGCTGCTGTCGTCCCGAGAGCACCGCCAGAAGGTGTATAAAATCCTTGACGGCGCTTGTGAGGGATGTAAATTCGACGAGGAAGGGGATATGTGCCGATTATGAGCGAGGTGTCAAACTGTTGGAACGTCGAGATGTTGGGACGATGGGATGGATGGCGCAGAACAGATGGCGCAGTGAGCAAGGCACGTCGCGACCCGAAAGGAGTCGACACGACACCGTTAGCTGACCAGGAGGGTCAGACCCAGCAATTCACACAATGTGCTAGCAAACGTACTTGAAGCATTCAAGCTAGCCTCAAACGATCCCAAGCAACTATCGACATCGTGAACCCATGCCATCAATGTTTTTATGACTCGACATGACTCGAAAGTCTACAAGAGTTAGTCGAGGATATGCGAAGACTGCGAAGACTTACGGTGGCATCAAGACCGTTGTCTGCGTAAGTCGGGAACGCGGAGACGTTGGAAACGGCATTTGACACGGTGGGATGTAAGACGCGGGATACGCGTCGGGACCCGCAATGGGTCGACACGACACCGCTAACTTACCAGGAGAGTCAGACCCAGAAATCGACACAACATGCTAGCACACGTACCAGGTTGAGGCGTTCAAGCAACCCTCAAACGATCCTAAGGAACCATCGACATCATGAACCCATTCCATAACTGTCTTTGTGACTCGAGACGACTCGGACCTCTACAAGAGTTAGTCGAGGATATGCAACGACTCTGAAGACTTACGATGGTATCAAGACCGTTGTCTCCGTACATCGAGAACGCGAGGATGTTGGAAACGGCATTTGACACGGTGGGATGTAAGAGGCGGGATAGATGGCGCAGTGAGCAACACACGTCGGGACCCGCAATGGGTCGATACGACACCGCTAGTTGACCGGGAGGGTCAGACCCAGCAATGCACACAACATGCTAGCACACGTACCTGAGGCGTTCCCGCCCATCCCTTCAATATCTTTACGACTCGAGACGACTCTGACGTCCACAAGAGTTAGTCGAGAATGTACGAAGACTCGGAAGACTTACGGTGGCAT
Source organism: Leccinum olivaceoglutinosum (assembly GCA_038091795.1). Classification (NCBI taxonomy): domain Eukaryota; kingdom Fungi; phylum Basidiomycota; class Agaricomycetes; order Boletales; family Boletaceae; genus Leccinum; species Leccinum olivaceoglutinosum. Next base: position 10,428 of record JBBPPD010000111.1, on the reverse strand, counting down.
CAAGACCGTTGTCTGCGTAGTACGTCGGGAACGCGGAGATGTTGGAAACGGCATTTGACACGGTGGGATGTAAGAGGCGGGATACATGGCGCAGTGAGCAACACGCGTCGGGACCCGCAATGGGTCGATACGACAGCGCTAGCTTACCAGGAGAGTCAGACCCAGCAATGCACACAACATGCTAGCACACGTACCAGGTTGAGGCGTTCAAGCTACCCTCAAACGATCCCAAGCAACGAGCGACATCATGAACCCATCCCTTCAATGTTTTTATGACTCGAGATGACTCTGACGTCTGCAAGAGTTAGTCGAGAATGTGCGAAGACGAAGACTTATGGTAGCATCAAGACCATTGTCTCCGTACGTCGGGAACGCAGGGATGTCGGAAACGACATTTCACACGATGGGATATAAGAGGCGGGATACATGGCGCAGTGAGTAATACACGTCGGGATTCGCAATGAGTCGATACGACACCGTTAGCTTATCAGGAGGGTCAGACCCAGTAATTCACACAACATGCTAGGTTCAAGCTACCCTCAAACGATCCCAAACAACCATCGACATCGTGAACCCATCCCAATGTTTTTATGACTCAAAATGACTCAGAAGAGTCTAGAAGAGTCAGTTGAGCATGTGTGACGCAGCGACAATTCAGTGGTGCACTTACTTACGGTGGTATCAAGACCGTTCAACGATGCGCCTCAGATTATCCTGCACGCCCTACCACCAGTTTGACCAGCGCGACTTCGAACGACCCTGCCAGCAGCAAGTTCTGTTTTAGGATCTTGACCCTGACACGGAAAGCACGGGAGTGGGGGCGAGTGACCGTTGCTGGTACTGGAAGAAACAACTTGAACTTAGCGCCACCAATGGAACTTGATATGATTCAGGATAGCGGGTACGGTGTATGCACCGGTTCAGCTTTCCAACACCGGTGACCGTACCCGTACCCGCGGAACCCGTCGAGAGAACACCGCGGTGTCACCCGTACCCGTGCGGAACCTAGGCTATCCGAGACTGAATGACTCGGACAAACGCATCTTCATTGAGGTCAAGTTCAAGAGGCCCGTCACGAAGAGCGAGACGGGCTCCAGCCTGAGAGGCTGTGTAACTCGTTACAACAGGACGGACAAGACGGCCGCCTAGCTACCATACGTAGTACTTCGTTCCGATATATATGTATCTTCAATCGTCATCGGAGTCGTCTCCATCATACACTGCATACATAGTTCGAATACCATCGTCCTCTTCCTCAGATTCAGAGGCAGACTCGAAGTCCAAATCCGCTTCAAACTCCCACTCCAACAACTCGCCGTTCCATTGAGGCAGTTCAAGCTCGGAATCGTCGGAATCATGATGATCCACGGGCATTGTCGTAGTACTGCTTCCTACATGACCTTGAGACTGAGGTGGGACTTGCACCGGAAGAGACGTTGTGGCTTGTACAACCGGGTGATCTTCAGTCACAGTGGACATCTGGCGGTGGTTCTCGTCGGAGTCAGAGCTAGGGACATGGGAGTAAGTGTGCCCAACACCAAGACCCCAATGGTATCTGAGGAGCATGTCGCGATCAACGAATCTTCGACACTTGTATTAGCCAAAAGCCATGTACGAACAGGGCTGCCATACCTGTTGACATAATAATAATTCCATTCCTCCAAGTCCCGTGCAATATTAGCAGGCGGCATTATAGTGGTTTCTCGTTGCAGTTTCCCGTGGCTGAACGCAGGTAAGAGGTGGCAGCCTCTCAACACATCTGCGGGGTCCACAAAATCAAAAGCTGCAGGATCACAGGTTTCAATGAACCTCAAAGCGTCGAGACCATGTAGGTCTTGTTGCGGGACCCGTTCAAACCACTGTACATGCAGGAAGTCCATCCGCCGTGGCAGATAATCCATCATCCCCGGCCCGATGTACTGAACATTGGCATGGTATATGCCCAAGATCCTAGCGTAGCAGAACCGATGATGATCCTCCTCGGGTTCTGGGTGATGGAGCATCATAATGTCCCGATGCTCCGTACTCGGATTGAAAATATCCTCGGCACGACGGACATCGTATGTCGTATAGTTAATCCGAAGGACATGATGTCGATAGATACGATGGTTTTTGAGTATGACATGATCAGGGCTGGGAGGCAACGCACCAAAACCATCGTCGAGACCGTTCATGAGTGCCGAATTGGTGTTGCCATTGAATTCCGCGTCAGTTGCATGAATTGCCGTGATGCGAGGAAGAAGATGGTGCCTAAGTTTGAGGGCGAAGTCCTCAATTCATATGATTTAGCACATCATTAAAACATGGTCATCATCAGTCACCTTAACAGCTGGGTCATCAGAATGTTGCTGGCAAAATGTTGAGACGTCCAAAGGAAAGTTTTGCGATTTTCCAACCTGGTAGCGTTGCCCGGGGTCTTTAGGAATAGGCTCTAGTTCCGTCTGAAGCGTAGCATCACGATCCACGCTCTCGCGAATACGACGTATTCGTAACTGGCGCCTTTCTATTTGAGTAAGCTGGCGAACGAAATCTTTGCGACTAGTTCGAAGATATCTTCCTTTTCCAACGCGGTGTTCGCGCTCTCCCTGTGAACAGATGGGAATCAGAACAAAGGACAAAGCCAGATTTGGTGTGAATTTCCCACCAGCTGCGTTGAATAGGAATCGGTAGTGCCGTACCTCCTGATCGAAGTCACGTAGTCACCGAGGGCATGCATCTTGTATGTTTGCAGATTGAGGGTCTTAGGTTGACGTGACACGGCTTGAGATGATTTACCCTTGTGAGATTGAGACTGGCGCTGGGACTGTTGCTGACGGCGCTGCCGACTATCGGCCTCACGCCTCAGTTCTCGGGTCTGGAAAGCAGGACATGTATTAGTACTGAATGCACGCAACTCTTTTCCGAGAGATACAGTGACGTCATCCATGATTTGGAGGGTTTCGTCGGTGTGCATGCGAAGTTTCGCAAGCCCATGCCAATGACAAAGCACGGACAGAAGCTTCAGCACCGATGAATTATGAGGTTCCGGAAATAGTCCGTCAAAGACGGGCAAGGCGCACTGGAGCAGTCATCAGACTAAGCCACTAAGTCATTCAGAGCACCGACCTGTAAGAGATCTTCAAAGTCGAAAGCTGCAGTTCTCTTCATATCCGAGACGTTTCGAGAAAACCGGCGAATAGTATCCCGCCCAAATGTTGGGATTTGGCGGTATCTAAATGTGATCGTCAATAAATAGAACTAAGTGCATTCTGACAGAGCATATACCTCTGATCGAGCTCGTGTACCTTGCTCTGCTCCAGGCATTCCAGCATGCGCAGAAGATGTGTTAGAACTGCTTTCCAAACTCCCAGCTCAAATTCGTGGAGGAGGTCCACTACTAGCATGAGGAAAAGATCGAATCCAAGAGGATATAACCTTTCCGAGAACGCGTTCTGCGTGACGGCATTCACGACAAAACACCGAGTTTCAAATGAGAAAGGAACTTACCGATGTCAAGACCAATGAATTCGGTTTGAGCAGGGCTTCGACTTGACGCGTTGTAATAGCATAGTTGCTTCCATAAACCAGGTCCCGCGCAGCATGTACTGTCTGGATACGGTCCAGATCATCATGACGTGCAAGTAACTGCCGATCCTGCATATCTTCCTTGGTTGCAAGATTGTGAACTTCATCCAAAGTTACCATGCAGCGAGGACAAGGGCAGGTGCCCAGGTTTCGTATAGACGCTATGAGTGTTCTGTATAAAGAAAGTTCAACGAAGACCTTGAGAGGGTGTATGGAACTAACTTTTCCGGGTAATCTGCCGAATAGGTAAAGATCCGAGGGTAGAAACGGCGCTTCAGACCATCACAACAGGTGATCACAACACCGTGTTTGTAAGCGCTGATAAATTCTTCATCGAGAAGAATTTTCCACTGTGCGTGGAAAAATTCCCGATTGCAATGAGTCATCAGAGGGTCACTTAAGGTTTTACCTCCTGAGTGACTCATTACAAAGTCTTTGAAAGCATCAGGAAGCTGCAGTGACAGATCAGTGAGATACACAAACGGATCCGTGTCAATCGAGATCACTTACCGTCTGGAAATAAGCGGCGTGAGAGCAGGTGTTCTTTGATGGTTGGCACCGGCGATACTTTGATTCGTTGCCAAAGTGCACGTAAAGTGGCCAAAGTTTTGTGCTGCTGCCGAACGTGGAGAGTTGCGTTGCGTCTGACCAGAACATGAACCCGGCGACTACTCGAGGCAAGTCGCAACCAGGCTCCGGAGGTAATTCTTGCAATTCTTTGTGGGTATCAAGAAACGCGCTGGAGGTGAAGAGTTCTCCGTGTACCCTTACATCCCTGACCCTGTGAGGCGGACGCCAAAGTAAATCATACGGTTCATAGTGAAAATGCGCAGCCTGGACAGGATCCGTGATTTTTTCTTCCAAGATTGAAATGAGAGAACGATAGTAAAAGTCTGGTATGGTGAAAGACTTGGGACCAGGATCGACAAAGCGACCGTGAAATGGAACAGAGATAGTGATTGAAGAAGATTGCCACCCCCGGTCACTACTCAACCACTCGGGAGTGTCCGAGCCCGCGATGGAATTATGATCACCAAGTTCCTTATTGATGGAATCCCATGCGACCCCGCCTAAGTCAGCAGCATCGAATGCAGGGTTCCCGATGATACCAAGGAGCTGCTTGAAGTTCTCACGCGATTTCTGTGCTCCCTGATTCCAGTACCAGTCACCCACGCGCATGGCATTTTCGTTCGGGTAAGGATGAAATGGGTTCCTTATCTTCGGATGCTGAGTACTGTGGATGGATGGTTGTAGAACATGTTTGATCGAGTACGGGTCGTCCGGATCGTGCGAGGGAAGAGTTTGCGTACTATAGGCACGGAACAAACCAAAGTTGTTCATCACCGTCCTGAAAGTTCTGAGTAACAGATTGGACGGGGATTTAGCCAAAGCAGATGTATTTGATGCCGTGGTCGTCGTTCCCGAGGGGGGGCCTTGTCCGTGGTCCGATGGCTGGGAATGTCCTGATTCAGTCGGTGGGGGAGGATCAACCACTAATTCTAAAGGAGGGAGAGGGGGAGGTGGCTCAGGTAACGTGTCCCGGAAACGTGCTGGTAGTCGGCGAGCTCTACGAGGCCGACGTTGCGCCAGAGGTTGATCCTAGACATGCTCAGCATCTTTGATTAGGTTCATTCACAACCGATGCATACCTCAAGGCAGTTGGCAACGTTCGAGTTGCGCGCTTCGTTGGTGTTCACCAGAGATGGCTGATGGGTACGCGAGGAAGAGGGCACGCTCTGCACAATGTTTTAGATGAAGTAAAAAAAAATCGATGGTACCATGCCTGTTGAACACCTTGCTCATTGGCTTCACCACCGTCTTCTGAGTCTTGCTTGTCCCTGAAATCACCAGCAATCGAACCACCATTGGTGCTGGCACATCTGGAGAGGGATAGTCTAGCTTTTTTAGCATGGTACACCTCCTTCGCCTTCACAAGGACGCTGGAGAGTCTTTTCTTGCCCTTGCGGCAGCTTTTTTCGTGCCTGGTAAAACCTCCAAGGTCAGTGAATGTACGACCACAGATGCATGTATTCGTGAGAATTGTATCGGACATAAGTAGTGGATGGACTCGGATACGGACAGAATTAGTTCTGACTGAAGCGGGGAACCTAGGCTTATTTCTTCAGACGCACTATATGATAAAACATTGACGCACCAAGGCACGTTATGCGTGTTCCATTTGGAGTCTTCTTGCAAACAGAGGCTAACCAAATCAAAGCAGGGACGGAATCTGAAGATACGAATTGCGGAATTCAAGATCCTCATCGACGCCGCGACCACCGGGTACCTTGTTCTTTCGTACACATTGTAGGTCGTATCGGTCGCGACCTGAAGGACCCATTCGAACCACGGGGAAATGCCTTGCTGGAAGCGAAATGTCTTCATTCTCCAAGACAGAAGTACTAACCGTTTTGTTCCTGCGTAAAATACTAAAGTTCCGACGGACGCCTGAACATGTATCATGTGTATGCTCGTCGATTGCCCACGCGAGAAGCGGTCGGCGTAGCCGGACAGCATCCGTCACTGATTCTTCGTTGTGGTCAAGATAGTGATATTCAAGATGATGTCTGCACTTCGATGAATCTCACTTGCTCAATCCATTTAGAGAAGTACTGGCACCTGAGAGCGAGACTGTCAAGACCCAGATTGGCTAAAGCCTATCAGAATGTCTGTTTCCTCGTCTGGACTTGTCAAAGATTCACTCAGAAGGGTCTTCACAGGTAACCAAGAGAGGAAAATTGGTGATGGAGACGACAAACTGTTACAGAGACTATGTATCCTATCACTGCCGAAAGAAAGCGTGCTCAATGAGCCTCATCCATAGCCACGTCAACCAGTGTTCCGTCCTGTTGGTTGCACCGAAGAACACAATCCCTTGATATACTATGGCCTAAGAGTCAGGAGCATAGGAATGGCGAATACTACGATATGTGAGACATACGCTTTTGTGGCTGAATTGATAGGCCCTCGATCTGCGTGAGGCTTCCTGTATACATTGCGACCGGCGGGGCGGGGCGATTACCAGTGCAATGGGGATGATAAGTATGGATTCTGTCCATTCTAATCAGGAGGTCAAAGTGACGAGTCGAGAAGTTACCAACTATGCTCAGGACTGAGTACTGAGTATTGTGCGAGAATTGGCAGCAAACGTTACCCAGACTTGAGGTGTGTATAAGTTAACATTGGGGACGACAGGGGCGCTGGTTGGGCGGTTATGCACGCGAAACCAGCAGCAAACTTTTGGTTCAAAGCTGCCAGGAAAAGATATCAAATAAATTATTGGTACCGGTACATGTTACTTCATAAAAGATAATGAAGAACGAAGAATTCTACTGCTCTACTCCATGCGATCAGAAAACAACATCAGACTGATTAAGAGAACAACAACATAAGACTAAATAAGAGAAAAACAACTACAAGTGTTCATGCCTTCAATCAATCGTCATTAGCGCGGAGAGGTGGATAATCAAGAATCGACCTACACGGCAATGACTGGCAGCAAACGACCTCAAATTATGCTCACAGATAGCATGGAAATATTTCGTAGCAACGGTCAAACCCGGATCTTTGACCGGGTTCTGCTCAGATATCAACTGTGTGATATCCTCTTGGGTTAGATAGCGTTGCAGGAGCAGTTCACGCTCTTCATATGTTTGTTGGATCCGGAGAAGGAGCTTGATTAAGAGCAGCTTTTCTCCTAAGGCATCCTTGAACTGTTGCAGAACGCTCTCCATCGAGTGGAAGTTAGAGGTGGGTAATGTCTGAGATAATGCATCATGAGGGAACAGTCTGAATGGCTCAAAATGAAAAACCAACCTTAAAGGAAGGAGCTTTCCTCAGAGAGTCGTAATATGTGTTGAATTTCTCCGGCAGGCCAACTTTGTCTATTGGCAAAGGTGGGGGACAAGGTGGTGATACATCGGCAGTACAAGGTCGTGGATGTACAATGGCAGGCGGCTCTTCCCCGGGAAGCAGCTTAAACGCTGTGGAGAGCATAGACGGCGGGGGAGGCGTCATGAGGAAAATATATGCATTTAAAGAAAGAAATGCATACCTAAATATCTAGACATCAATCGTGACAAGTGACAGTCACAATGGAGAGCTTGAGGGCCGGCAAGATGCACGGATGAGATCAGGATCTGAGATCTGAGATTGGATCTATGTGTGGCACGTAGTGGAAATATTGTGTGTAAGTAGCGATTCGGATTTGGGTCAGATCGATCTACTCGGTCCCTACTCACCCATAGTACGTATCAAATCACGATCGCATCTTGTCGCCCTTGCCGAATCATAGATATCTGGATTTTCCATTTTGTCAGTCGGACGATCACGCGGAGAATGGTGGTCGTCTGGTCAGCATTCGCCCACCCAATGATCAGGATCCTGAAGCGGCCCCAATTCTGTCGGATGTTCTTGAAACTAGCCCAGTGCGTTCGGTGTCGCCATCTCACGAAAGTGTGAGCGTAGTGGGGGGAACGTGCTGACGGACGTTGGCGAGGGTCTGGAGTGTTTCGAGATTGCGAGGTTGATTTGGAGGGCATGGGTGACATGGAGGTGTAGTATGATTGTCAGGGAAATATTCGCAGTGGCAATGCCACCAAGGTGTTCCAACAAGATGCATTTGGAACGCGATGGAAGGTGAATAAGCGAGAAGGCAGCAAACGCATACGCATGATTTCGTATTGCCGGCGAGTTGGACAAGCTACGACGACACGGAAACAGACATGTTGGGAGTGTCAGACTGCGATAAAGACAATCAGAAACTAATACAATGCGGCAGAGGACGTGTTATAACGTGACAGAGAACGTATGGAGCAGTGGGAGGAAGAAAACTCAACTGGGAATTGGAGAAGAACTAGACAATCTGAGCAAGTGGGAGTAATGGGAGACACCCAGAGTAGTCGCGAATACCCTAGAGGGAAGACGAATGTGCCGAGTTGGGATACTGGATCAGAAGCTCAAATGGTCATGCAACGTGAAGGCAAGTCGAAAAGCTTTAGGCCGATTAGGACCGGCGAAGCAATGGCGAAAGCATTGGATACGATGGGATACAAAGTGAAAAGGGGCAAGAACGGAAGATTGAGTGACGCGCATCGCAGAGGCGGAATGAAGTCACTAACTGGAGTAGGAGCACGCGATGTCAAAAGGTACCAATGGCAATCGGGAATGTCGAGATGTTGGGACGATGGAATGGATGGCGCAGAACAGATGGCGCAGTGAGCAAGGCACGTCGCGACCCGAAATGAGTCGACACGACACCGTTAGCTGACCAGGAGGGTCAGACCCAGCAATTCACACAATGTGCTAGCAAACATACCTGAAGCATTCAAGCTATCCTCAAACGATCCCAAGCAAGCATCGACATCGTGAACCCATGCCATCAATGTTGTTATTACTCGACATGACTCGGAAGTCTACAAGAGTCAGTCGAGGATGTGCGAAGACTCCGAAGAGGTGGACTTACGGTGGCATCCAGACCATTGTCTCCGTACGTCGGGAACGCCGAGAGGTTGGAAACTGTATGGAGCGGGACACATGGCACAGTGAGCAACATACGTCGCGACCCGCAATGGGTCAATACGACACCGTTAGCTTACCGTGAGGGTCAGACCCAACAATCCACACAACAGGCTAGTACACGTACCAGGTTGAGGCGTTCAAGCAACCCTCAAACGATCCTAAGGAACCATCGACATCATGAATCCATTCCGTGAATGTCTTTGTGACTCGAGACGACTCGGACCTCTACAAGAGCCTTTAGTCGAGGATATGCTAAGACTCTGAAGACTTACGATGGTATCAAGACCGTTGTCTCCGTACATCGAGAACGCAGGGATGTTGGAAACGGCATTTGACACGATGGGATGTATGAGGCGGGATAGATGGCGCAGTGAGAAACACATGTCGGGACCCGCAATGAGTCGATACGACACCGCTAGTTGACCGGGAGGGTCAGAACCAGCAATGCACACAACATGCTAGCACACGTACCTGAGGCGTTCCCGCCCATCTCTTCAATGTTTTTATGACTCGAGACGACTCTGACGTCCACAAGAGTTAGTCGAGAATGTGCGAAGGCTCGGAAGACTTACGGTGGCATCAAGACTGTTGTCTGCGTACGTCGGGAACGCGGAGATGTTGGAAACGGCATTTGACACAGTGGGATGTAACAGGCGGGATACATGGCGCAGTGAGCAACACGCGTCGGGATCCGCAATGAGTCGATACGACACCGCTAGCTTACCAGGAGAGTCAGACCCAACAATGCACACAACATGCTAGCACACGTACCTGAGGCGTTCCCGCCCATCTCTTCAATATCTTTATGACTCGAGACGACTCTGACGTCCACAAGAGTTAGTCGAGAGTGTGCGAAGACTCGGAAGACTTACGGCGTCATCAAGACTGTTGTCTCCGTAAGTCGGGAACGCGGAGATGTTGGAAACGGCATTTGACACGGTGGGATGTAAGACGCGGGATACATGGCGCAGTGAGCAACACACGTCGGGACCTGCAATGAGTTGATACGACACCGCTAGTTGACCGGGAGGGTCAGGCCCAGCAATGCACACAACATACTGACACACGTACCTGAGGCGTTCCCGCCCATCCCTTCAATATTTTTATGACTCGAGACGACTCTGACGTCCACAAGAGTTAGTCGAGAATGTGCGAAGACTCGGAAGACTTACGGTGGCATCAAGACTGTTGTCTCCGTAAGTCGGGAACGCGGAGACGTTGGAAACGGCATTTGACACGGTGGGATGTAAGACGCGGGATACGCGTCGGGACCCGCAATGGGTCGACACGACACCGCTAGCTTACCAGGAGAGTCAGACCCAGAAATCGACACAACATGCTAGC